>JXSR01S032263.1:12870-26685 GCA_000969725.1 Ophiothrix spiculata | reverse complement strand
TTAACTGAACGATAATGCTCAACCATGATAACCCGGTGGTAGATTGTATGTTTTAGGCATTGTCAAATTGTAATCATCTACCGACCGATGTTGTGGGCATCGCAATCACATGATGATGATTACACATGATTATAATTAGTTAACAAAAACTAAAACTCAAATATGCTGTAACATTAATACAGTAATATAATCAAAGCTCACCGACCTTCTGGTAAACATTATCTGATTAAAAGGACATACTGTAGTGTTACATACGTTATCCTGTTCGCTGTATTTAATTTAGTGCAACTCATATTTATGGCATCTCAAACTATATTTAGGTAGTAAAGATAACTTAAACAGCTTTACTTAATATCATAAGCACGTCCAGTGGAGAGTTCCTAAAGGCAGAAAGTGTTTACACTTATTAGGAATTCAAGTAGCAGATAAAGGAACTCTCAAAATGGTTGCTTAAAGGGGCTGACATTAGGTTGATATTCAGGATTTTGCCAAATGTAGGGAAATGGGAGATGGAGGATGAATTGCAATAAAGCACAAAAATATAAATTTACTTTCTAAACTCGAAAAACTGAAAAACAAATAATGCCAATTTTACGACGTTAGTTTGAAGCTTTTATTATAAGTCATGAATAAGGAGTCGGATCCAATATTGCAGTTTCATCTGCTTATATACTTGTGTAACTACAGTTTATAATAGTACCAAATATAAAGATTTAAATCATTGTAGCGCACCAATAAACAGTTCTTTGCAAATTTCTTACTCTCCGGGGTCCAAACATGTTGGCGTTACGTAATTTCGCACCGAAAAAAATGTGACCGCTCATCCCTAACCAGTCGTAAATGCAGCCTCTTGCCTTTTTCACTTTTTTAGATATTTGCAAAGACTATATTATAACGATTAAAATGGCACCTCAATTAACTTCACTCGATTTTTCAGGGGTCAAGTTATGGTCCGTAATTTAGTATTGCATAATTTAAAGATTCTCAACATGTTCCATGTAAAAAGGATGAACGGATTCCTAAAAAACTACGCGCAGTCCTAAAAATCGCGTTTTGCGTAAAATGCCAGTAAATCAGTAATTTTGCAGATTTTGAATAAATTACGCTAATTTTCTGTGACATAAAACCTTTCAACCATGAACAAAATGAAAATATCCACCAAAAAAATAGCAAAATTTGCAAGTTTTATCATTTTATTCAAATTGTCTTCAGATATTAGTCATTGAAAAAATAGAATACAAAAGAAATGCAATCCACCCATTTGTATAGGAGAAACAGTATTTTGAGTACGGTTTGCGAGACATCGTTCCATTGAAAATGCCATAAAATCTGAACGAACGTCCAACTGATAAATAATAATAATAAAAAGCAAATGAAAGGTGAAGTTGTGTGTAATTTGAAAGCAAAAATGGTCAAAATAGCATATTTTTGTCCACTACCTCCACTTAATTGCATAAAGGCTTACATATAGCAACAGGTAAAAAGCATTAGAGGAAACAATTTGAAAAAATAAAGGTTTCACCTTTTTAATAAGGGCATTGAAATTACATTACCACCGACAAAACAAAAAAAAATCCATTATGAATTCTAACATCAAAAGTATAGCAACGTATTTCCTACACTACTGCCACTTTGACGCACGTTGCCCCCGGCTGACTGCCATTGATGTAAGAAGCTATGACTGTTCCAAGTTAGGATTGCCGTAATGCATTGCTAATCCTCTAAAAATTTTAAGTACGTGTGAGTAGTTGGAATAAAATTCAAAATCCTTAATATCGTATTGTTGTTTTTCCGAGATATAGCTATGTAACTTATAAGAGACTGCCCGTCCCAAAAGACCCGTAAATGCAGCCTCTTGCCATTTTCACTTTTTTAAATTTTTGCAAAGACCATGTTAAAAAAGTCCTATATTTTTTGTTGATTGTTTTCAAAATAAACAGATGTATTCATATTTCCGATCAAATTTTTGAGATGAAACGTTGCTGGTGCTTTAAAGTAAGCACGAGGATTGTGAATCTGTCAAAAAATCAATTTCGGTAAATTCTACCTTGACATGATGTATTCTCACCTGTAGCACAAAAGGAAATTTGCTGCATTTACGGCTCGTTTGAGATGGTCGGTCACATATAGTCAACTTATTTTACGTTTTTGTAGAATTTTATCCATATAGTATAAACCTAATAAATGTTGACAATTGACAGTGTCTGCGCTAGGAAAAGGTTTAGTTTAACATGTTTTAAAACATCTTATATAATCCCAAGAAACGTTCAAAGTTTAGAGATATTATCTTATATTGTCTTGTGCTTTTTTATTATATTTCATTAGCGTCAAACAAAATGCAGAATTTACAGCGACAGATTAACACGTTTTTCTTTATGTTTAATGATCAAAGATACCGATTGACTGTGACATTTGTGCAGGTATGACCTGAAAGCATGACATATTTGCTTAGGCAAGTGCTTTCCAAGAAAAAAAATCGATTTTTGCAATAAATATGCCTTCTTTTCCAAATAAAGCATAATGCTTGATGCAGTTTTCAAGTACATTGTAATGTAATTTTCTCAGGATTTGTAGAGTAATTTTTGTAAACATCTTTGTTTTTTATATTATTTAACCCATCTCAAGATACTGTAATCATTATTAACACCTGAATCAGTGACGAAAAACATTTTGATAGATATATTGTGCCTTACGATATGTGTTATCAACATCTTCAGTATATTTGATGGTAACAATTAGGTCTTGTACAATTAAACGGTTTACAAATTTGTAATGAGAATTCAATTATTTTATATAAAATTGCATGTTTTTGCAAAAATAAAAATTGCTAGAGGTAACTGAATTACCATAACCTTTGCATATTGGCCAAGATGGTATTAAAATGAATATGGCCGTTGTATGATAGGTCTCTTAGAATAGATGTCAAGGTACTCATCGGTTAGAAGCAGTGTATGTATGCTTACTTGTTTCTCTGTTCAGTGTATTAAACAATATTTCACAGAATAGTTTGAAAGAAAGATATTAGGGTATCTCATCGTTGTTCAGGGCATATATAAATTGTTAATGTTTCGAATGTAAAATGAACTTCATTTTCAGCCTTACATATTATACTTTATTATTCGCCTCTATAATCTCTTATTTCTTAGAAAAGGAGTTTGTTATGGTTAAGGATTTAAAATGACCGAGGCCAAAATCACCTAACGGGTTCTTAAATCTAAGTTTACAAATATCTTAATCAACTTGGTCTTAGATACTACTTTTGCACTTACATTAACCGCTGAAGCACAAAGATCTTGATATTTCACGAGTCACAGAGTCCGGGTGGCAAAAGTAATAAAGAACGTTCCTCAACAAATCCGAAGGCGATTTCAACACAATAGTCCGGTGATAACAGCAAAACTCTTCTTGGTTTTATAAACTATAAGCTTATCAGAAGCTGGTATGTAAATTGTCCACTTTGATAATAAAAATAACTCAACAGACCGTCGTTGATTCTCAAATATATCGCTAACTCTAAATTCATCTCAAATGTAAGTCCAAAGACAAAGTATTTTCTCCATTCATCTTTACTTCTGCTCTCAAAAATCAAAAATCACCCGGCCCAGGAAAAAGTTTCCACATTTACACAAAAATTCCCCAATGTTGTCAAGTATAGTTTTAGCACACTGGGAATTCTCCGCAGTTTATTTGCAACATGTGAGTAAACATACAGATACTTTTTATGGCAATCGGAATTCTCAAAGTAATCAAAGATGATCTAATTATGGAAATTGGTTCGTGCAATCAATAGGCTATTTTCACAGAACTGGAAATCACCATAAATATCAATTTGTCAGAAAAAATTCCCTTTATATGGCAATCAAAGATTTCAATATAAGTGTTTTACGTGAAACAAATAATTCACGTTCACAAAACATGATTCAGAGCACTTCATATGAGATCATGTCAAGATTATTAAAATAACAAATTACACGAGGCAGCGTATTTTTATGACAGGATTTCAAGAATTGGACCGAGTAACTTGTCAACAAATTTTGATACCGTTAAAACATTTCTAAGGGGGTTATATGAATTTTTGCTAGATTATTTATAATTTAAAATGGACTTATCACACTCTTACATCTAGCCAAAGATATAAGCTTAGATTCAATATCGTTTCCACTTCTTAACTGCTACTAATAAGACTTTATAATAAATATCTCGCTTTAATAAATACCATGGTTTGTCAAACACACTTTCAAAGTATTTTAAATCATGTACTCTCTTCATCAGTACATTTTTGGGGATTTTTTTTGAAGGTCGAATGACCCTTTTAAAGGAGCGTAAAAACGTTGGCACTTACAAACAGTGACAAAGAGTATACGGAATGTTTTGAAGAAGATGAGTGTTTTGACAGAAATTAGAGATTTTACGATAGTGCTTTCATGAAATACGAGTGTCGAATGTATGAAATATGAATCGACATTAATCAAATAATGTTTCCAAAAGTGTACTTCATCATTTTTATTTTGTTAAGCATTACCAGAGATGATTATACATTAACTCTTATTTGTTACATACCAAATATGTAACTAGTAATTAATACACACAGACCTAACTTTATATATTTACAAAGCACACAGTAATGTTATTATACATAGGTTTAGAAAATGAATAACTTATCTCAAATTTCATCTCAAGTATTTTTTTATAAATAGCATGAAGTATTTGTTTGTATCTCTGATCGATTTACCTGTTACTGAAAACAGGATTCAGTACTACATTTATGCATCAGCCATAGAAAGAGTGGTCTTCTGAGTAGTAAAAGTGGCTATACTTTCGAACTCTGTCGAGCATATCGGTAGACTCTATTTCGAAATTTCAGATCTCGCTCACAACTTGCTGCACTTTCAAGAGTAGTTAAAGAGCTGCGAGCTCTTTCAACGATATTTCTACTCAGTCTTCTACTCGCTGATAAATCGCCTGATTCTCTCGGGAGTCCTGGCCGAGCCCTTGAGCTCGGTCAAAAAGTGTTTGTCCCACGACACCTTCAACTGCTCGACAGACTGTGGTCGAGCTCTGAACTTTTGAAAGAGAATCTAAAGATTTCGGGTTTGCCGATTTAGCCATTTTTACTACTTTGCCGACTACTCCTTCAAAATGTTACTTAAGGAAAAGTGTTTTCCCAAAATTCGGACGAGCTCTCTAAGTTCGCACAGAAATCAATACAACTCGGCCGAGAACTCTTTCTATATGTGACCCCTGCATAATGGTCCTGTCATGCATTAACGTATCGGGCGAACAACGTACGCCTTTCGTATGCAAGTGTCTATCCCTATCATTGTGAAAATGGTCTAGCTGGATTATTATTTATATTTAGAAATTTGCGTACGTTTAGGTGTTAATGTGATAAAAGTCATTAGATCAAAATAAGGCGAAGTAGTTAAATATCAAGACAGAGTTATAATCTTACTTGCATCATTTGCATAATCAAGTGAATTTTTAGGATGTTTTCGTCATAAATTTTCCAGAGTAACATAACGGCATAGCAAATATCAGCAACGTGTAGATCTCATATGTTCAAATTGTCCATCATATATGAAAATTGCATTTACCGGATTTTATTCCAAAGGGAATTGAGATAAATGGAATAGATAGCAGTGTTCTCTTCACTTATATCAAACAGAATGGCTTTCGGCAAAGGATTGAGATATTGTTATTAACTGTGTAATAGGGCCTGACGGCTGTCCAGTAAATTGTATCACTACTGCATATTTGTAAAGTATCTGGTGATTTAGCTACAAATATAACTAAAAAACCTTAGCAATGCTGATTTGATACAGTTGTATTCTCCACGAGTAATTTTGAAACAGTAACGTTGGTTACTTGCAAAAGACTTTGCTTAAGCATCGGAAATTATTCAGGTAATTAGTTTCCTATATTCCTCGGCATGAGCAGAAACTTGAACTTACTATACATTATTGACATTTCATATACAGACATGGTCACTTATTTAGCCCAACAGACGTTATGTTCGAAAAATACTTCTATTTTCTTACTAAATCTGTTATTAAATGCATTTAATGATCTCGTTGAAATTCAATTTCACTGTAAATAGTAAGTCTATAAACATTAATATATTCAAAGTACATGTCATAAGGTAAAGCCAACGTTGTGACCAAAACTACAGACGCTTACGCTAATGTGCATTGTGACCATCTTTTTAGATGCTATACAAATCTTCAGAGATTTTCTTGAAATACTCATACAGGAAACTTTAAAATAGATTGTTTTATGCAATTATGGCGCCAGTATTTCATTTTTTTCTATAAAAACAAACATACCCCTAAAATGAAATTTTGAATTTGTTGACCATAGAAAATGCAATGTTATCGTAAGTAATTCCTGCATGACATGAGAGCGTGTTCTTATATAAATCCATGTTGAACCTTATAGCGTTCAATCAAGATGGCATTGTAAAACGGATTATTGTTTTCTTATCATGGATGAAAGGAAATACAAAAAAACAAATAAACACACACTTTTGAAGATTATTGAATGTCATGGTGTACTGGGGATTTGTCTGCATATTTTGTTAGTAAAGCCTCGTCTCTAGCCACGTGGTTGTTGCACGTTCCTCTCCAAGTGCAAAGAGAAAATCCATTTCACCACCAAATGCTCTTATATAACTGTATATATCCATTTTAGAGGGAGAAATTAAAGGAGCAAACACCTTATCTAGGATTAGCGTTAGCAATGAAGTGCAAAGGTTGGTTTACCACGGGAGTAAAGCCTAGTTTGTCTCCAGTAATACAGTAAGACAATAAAGTAGTGAAAATGTGGTGAATATGACAAATTTCTGGTGTTTTGATGGAGGAACCCTGCAGGATACGTTGGTAACTAAATAGTTAGATACATTTAGTTCTTATCCGATTACGCTTATTTTGGTTTGCATTGGTTAAGGTAACAAATAGATATGGATTGAAGTCAAGGTTCTTTACACAGGAAGGAAGGGCTAAAAGTAAAATACCATTTGTTGCTAAGTTGGCCTTTGGTCAGCATGGTGTTCTTATTAATCCCTCAGTTCCTTTTGCTTAGGCCTGGAGCTCTATCACTTTTGTCGTTAACACACAATTGTCCTTCACTTGTAACAGACCATGGGCCGTATGCATAAAAAGTGGTAAATACTATTTACTTGAAATTTCAAGAATTTACTAGCATATGTTTGCATAAAGTGTAGTAAGTACTATTTACTTAACTTTTTACTGATAGTATTTACTCATGCACCTTTTACTTGAAAAGTAGTAAATACTTTCATTGATATGCATAAACACAAGTATTTACTAGAGTTTACCTAGTCAATACTTACAAATTTCAAGGTACCTAAAGAGCTACCTTGAGAGTTTACTAGTACTATTTTGACGGAATAAAACGAATTTATGTAGCTTCAAAATAGAAAGCAGAAGGTGTACCAGCTAAGAAGAGTTCCTGAAAATACAATTTATCATGATCTGTTTAAATTTTATGAGGAAACGTGCCCAAGATGGCAGATCATTTTGTTTGATCACGATTTTGTCAGAATACTGTTTCTGATTCTGTTTTGTCAACACTCTCTTCTGTTAGGGATGCGAATTAGGTGTGGTCATTTGTTGAATACAATGGAGGCATCATGAAAATGAGAATCAAAGGACAGATTGCTGTAAGGTCACATAATCATGTTTTATTTACTTGAGAATGCTGAGAATTGGTCAGTAGCCATGGTAACAAAGGATTTTTTTTAGAATATAAAAGTTCTTCTTTATTAATTTCCCCTCCATTTCCCCTTTGTGTCTTACAATTAGCAAGAGTTTCTGGATGAAAGCTGAACTACTAAGTCAATTTGATATGGTCGGTAAACAATTTGGCCTTCAGATCGAGCGTAATCCGTAGTAAACCCCCAGGAGAATAACACTGGCAAGTCCATACAAAATATGTGTCACAGATGTCTCTCTTACATGTTGCATAACATGACAGGTCGCGGGAGTCAGGTCGATAGTTCAAATCTTGGTGGCGTTGGCGCGGCAGACAAAAGAAATCAATACTAATACAGCTGTCATGCAAATCTAAAGATATTTGAGTAGATAATTGTTTTATAAATAGACGGATGTTGATCCACTGAGTAAGTAAATACTAGCAAGGTGTAGTATTTACTCTGCAGTAAAAGTAAAAGATTATGCATATCAAATCAAGAAAATACTCTTACTTGTACTTTTACTTTACTTTTACTTATACTTCTTACTTGAAGTATTTACTTATTTTTTATGCATACGGCCCCATATATGCTGTTTGTTTGTATATATGGATAAACACAAACAAACAAAGACAAACTAATCAGAGGGAAATATTTTAAACAGCTTGATATGAACAAGTGATTTTAGTCTACTAATTTATATAAATTAAAGAATTTTTGTAAACAGGACATTAAGCATTTTTGAAATAAATTGCGCATTGAAAACAGCAAAATAGGAAAACGAAAATGAAAAATAAAAAGCTTTGATCACTAAAGTTTTGAATCGTATTTTGTTTTGTTTCTTAAAAAGTCTACATGATTTATGCCTCCAAAAAGTTTTCACCAGGTTGGTCGAATGAAGAATTTGAGGCTAAGCACAATATTTCAACTACACTAAATTAGGAAATTGCAAACTTTATTGAAATCTGCTACTATTACTTTACAAAACAGAAAATAAAGACCTCTCTAAAAAGGTAAGAGCGGATGAACTACACTAAATCAGGAAATTTCAAACTTTATTGAAATCTGCTACTATTACTTTACAATACAGAAAATAAAGACCTCTCTAAAAATGTAAGAGCGGATGAATAGAAACGCTCCATGCATTATCAATTTAATACATCCTCATTATCATCTGCTGGTAGTTTAAGCATGGCTCGGATGTACAAGTTACTTGTTTCTGTAATTGTAAAAATAAACGGTTCTTCTTTGTCCTGTCGGAGAATATATAAATCTTCCCTCAATCAGAAGCTGATATGAAAAAGACCATGGAATAAAACACATAATTTGCATGTTCTTCATTAATCATATACAGACTTGACATTAAATATGGAATATATTTTTTCTGTTGATTTCCATCTTGAATAACCCGCCATATCTCTGTATGAAACAATTTTGGAGATGTGTGCTTTCTTAACTACACTTATAAACTTCAAACCAAGGGTACTTTCAAGCTCACTGAAGTGACACAGAGACAATGAGAAACTTGAAGGAACAAATAACTCAGAAAAGAGGGTCCAAAGCCATGTACTGCAATATTAAAGAAAGGAAAATGAATTTGCCATATTTTCTTTCATATGTTACCTAGAGATGTGAAACTCTACAGGGTTGATTAACACAATGTTAGTAATAAATTCTGATCAATCAATATTTCCTCTGTTCTCATTGAGAAGCGTAAGACGTCAAGACTCTCTATGGCATGCTTTCCATTTGTTATTGGAGAGTTTTTCGGATATCTCAGCCAAAGCACCAAACACAGCACCACAACACTTTTCACCTCGGCGGATCAATATAACATGCTGTTAATCCAACGTGTTTCTTAACCCAGATGTTCTCATAACGATTATTATCCGAAGATCTTACCGGACAAGGAAATAACTCAACACCCTGATCTTCCAGGAAAGTCCGGATTGTACAAGCACGACGGAGGCGAAAGTTGTCATAGTGTAGCACAAAATTGTTTCCGAAGAAGCCTCTAGCCAATGACATTATCAATGCTTCTAGAATGCATGGTTACAGGTGCTGATGGAAACTGCCTTCCAAGGTGATCAGGGCCGATTTTCCACCTGTATGTGAAACACCCAGAAGGCAAAGTTACCTTCTTCTGGATACATTGTTGATAGCATGAACGCTTCAGTATAACCCTTCTCTGTACATCTGCGCCACTGATGCGTCCCCATTGGCAGTATAATTCGAATTTAGTCTAAGCTTTGAAGACAACGTTATCTCATTGATGGGCCTTAAAATGGAAATTGATCTGTAGCTCAGTATAAGCATCGCTGGGAAAGGTGTTTGGTCAAGATATTTTCTCCAGGGGTTTCCTACCATGATCGTTACTTTGAATAAAGTGAGAGTTTACAAATGTTCTAAATACGAGCTTGGTTTATGGAAGATCATGGTGTTGGACACTTGCCCTGTTTGGTAAGATCTTCAGATATGAACTCTGTTGAGGACTTCTTGGCTGAAGTAACACATCGATGAACAACAAGTTATATCAAACCATCCTATACATGAGTAACTTTAGGCTGTGCTTGATACTTGGGCTGATACACCTGTCCGAACTCTCCAATCACTATAGGAATGTTCGCATGGAGAGTCCATGCGCCATACGCTTCTTATGGATGACAAAGCAAACAGTGTTTGGTCATAATTTGTAAACAACAATACACAAAATAACCTTGTAAAATTTCAAGAGTCCAGATTAAGTATTAGATAAGCTACGGCAAATTTAATTTCCGTAATTCTGTATTATGGTGCACGAGTTTT
This sequence comes from Ophiothrix spiculata, assembly GCA_000969725.1. NCBI lineage: Eukaryota > Metazoa > Echinodermata > Ophiuroidea > Amphilepidida > Ophiotrichidae > Ophiothrix > Ophiothrix spiculata. The sequence goes on along the minus strand of JXSR01S032263.1, from coordinate 16,172 downwards.
TTGTGCATTCAAGTTCCCCATTTTGCTGTGTCACCTAGATACACACAAAAAGGGTCTTAGTTCAAAGTTTACATGTACATCTACAAATATGAAGAATTAACCATTCCTGAAGTTATCATATACCGAGATATGACGGATTATTCAAGATGGAAACCAACAGAAAAAATATATTCCATATTTAATGTCAAGCCTGTACATCTAGCACACCGTTTAAGACATTATTGCACACGTTACTGAAACAAGATTTTTTTACGGCATGGAAATTACATCAGCTCCGTAATCACCGACGAAACAGAAAATAAAACATTTTGAATTCTAACATTAAAAGTCAAGTAAAGTATGTCCTACACTCCTGTCATTTTGACGCACGTAGCCTCTAGCTGACTGCGATTGATGTAAGAAGTTATGGCTGCTCCAAATGAGGATTGCCGTAATGCATTGCTAATTACTGCGTCACCTTTAGTTAAACTAGGTACAGGTGAGTAGATAGTATGCAACCTGTATGAGGAAAATGAGAATTGGCATCGAAAAACAGGTCCTTTACAGTAGGTGTAAAGTACACTGACCAGGGCCCATATTCATGAAACACAACCCACTCTGGTTAGCAACTCTTAGTCTATTTCCCAAATTGTGATAGGTAGAAAAGAAATCGAGTGAATCTCACTTAATTAAGGTTCTTTCACACATCACCGCATAGAGCAAAACGTATGAATAACGTACTTTATCCTACTATTGTTTGGTTGTATTCATTGTTGTTCGTCACGTGTTCGTTAGAACTTAGAAGTACGTTCAATACGGTATCAACACGGTGTGTCCGATATTTAAACGTCCAACTCGTTATCCACACGGTGGTTGTCCGTTTGGAACACGTTCAGTGTGTGAAACTCTTGTACGTTACTCGAACGTTTTGGTCTATACGGTGATGTTTGACAGAGCCTTTAGACTTGACAAAATAAGGGAGTATAAGGACGAGGTTCGAAATGTATTACCCATCACAAATCGTTGACTGTCGCCTAACATATGTATACATGCCTGTTAGCAAGGTTAGGTATTAGGTATTAGATTATGGCAATTCTGAATTGATACATTTATTGGCAAAAAGCAATGTCTTTAACAAATTACATTACATTTGACATAATGCACTGCTAATATGTTTTCTTTATCTCTCATTTAATTTTCAGGCAAAGTCAATACATTATGTATCATTAGTCATTTCAAACGCACTCTGTCGTTCGTTTTAAGTAATTTGGACTGTAATTAATAACCAACCCCTTAATTTACTAAAGTATTTTTTATTCTGCTGAGTAAGATGAATTTAATTAAAGTCATTAAGAAGATATTTGACACGCATCGCAGTCGGTTAACATTAGTTCAAATACATTATATCATTAAGCCAGTCAGAAAATGTATGTTCGGTTTTCGAAAGCAACTGTATTTTATGTTTGGTAGACTAATAAAGGTAAATTAAATATAAGGTAGTTTCATCATCGTTCAGACATTTCTAAAGTACAAGACAATTAATGTTTATTTCAGTCGGATATAATACCTGAAAAGATCTGAAAAGATCTCTTCAGATTAGTCCAAAATGGTTTCTCAAGTTTCTTACTTCATAAAATTTATATTTTTGTCATGAAAGGGTACGGAACATTTTATATGATATCATGTCACAAGTATTAAGATAACTAGACAGACGAGACAGCGGATATTTGTAACAGGACTTTAGGAATCAGACCGAGTAGCTCGTTGCAACCGTTGATATTATAACAAATCAACTTCTTGCTTGAGGATATCTGTTGGTTTTAATAGTCAACCGCCATTTCTGAAAATCTCATGGTTTCGAGTTGTCTGACTGATATCTGTCAATATAAGAAGTCCTCTCTTTATGTAATTGAGAAAACATTTTAACAATATTCAATTTGTAAGGCACTGTATAAAAAGATGTCTCGAACCCGAATTGCCAAATAACCCCGTTTGACATGCAGTGTCAGTTTAAATTTCACATAAACTTTATCAGGGCGTCGGACCCTATTTTGTGATTGCCTGAAGGTGAGAAGGTGAATCTAAGACGGTCTTCTTTCTCCGGTGCGATCAATCCGACTACCAAATTCAGTGCAGAAAATGTATGTACACGGAGGTTAGAATATTTTTACTTCACTTATTTTTTTTTTTAGTTTATCTAGTGTGTCTCCATAAATTGGGCTGGGGTTTCAAAATGTCTTTATTATCATACCCCTGCTTATTGCAGCGGTGGAAATACCCACATGATAGTCAACCCAGGGTTAGGCCAACCCTGGGTTGTCTTCCACTTAGATTCCTATACGTAGAACATACTATTACTAGTATTGAAAAGCAGATATATCATAATGTACTCAGTTGTTTTATAGCAGGTTATACAATGTACACCCTAGGTAATCTTTACTCGCATAATTGACAACCTTGGGATGTTATTGTAGTTCATTTGTCAACCCAGGGTAATCATAGCCTGTTGCATTAACAACTTGAAGTTATAAGTGAAGTTCATTTGTCAACCAGCATAATGGGTGATATTTTATAGCAGGTTGTACAGTGTTCAACCTACGTGATCTTCATTCACAATAATTGAAGTTGTGATTGAATTTACTGGTCGACCTGGGGTAATCATAGTTGAGAGTATTTGTGGGTTCCCACACAGTCAATATCATATTAGATGAATCATTTCTCTGAACAACATTCATCGCAACACAAAGCCTACCAACCACACAAAGGCATGGGAATTATGACATTGACAACAAATCACACTTAGCTTGTGTCGTATTATTTTTCTCCATATACACCTAAATACATATAAATCAACATAGCTGACTGTCCGCTATTGTATTTTGACCAACACCCCTGCCAAATATCAAAATGATGCTGCTGTCCACCTTGGTGATCTTCACTTCCGTAATTACCAACTTGAAGTTGCTAATTAAGTTCATTTGTCAACCATGGGTAATTATAGTCAGTTGATATATTTTAAGCCTAGTGATACTTAATAGTAGTATAATGTTGTATGTTGTACGTATGACTTAAAATAGTAGTAGGCCTATAATGTAGTTTGTTCTACGTATAGAGTCCACGCACTAAGTGGAAGATAACCCAGGGTTGGTCAACCCGGGGTTGCCTAACTCTGGGTTGACAGAAAACCCAACTTCATTAACTTTTTAAATGAGCTGAAGAAGTACCAAAACACAATAAAATACATCGCTATAAGCAGTATGAAAGCTAAGGCCTACGACAAAACATGGGGTGAGCTGAAGCTGTGATTTCTGTTTTGATATTCC
>JXSR01S032260.1:7263-17428 GCA_000969725.1 Ophiothrix spiculata | reverse complement strand
ATATTACTTGTAATTCAATAAAAGGTATCAAGCCTACAATCTGTCAAAATTTGAAAACAGTCGAATTGTTCGAACATCATAAAATCACGAGGTTTCGGCGAAATAGGCGTCAATTTTTCGAAGTAGTTTATTGACTTAATTTTGACCTTGATATTGGACGTGAAATCACTAGTCAAATTGCATGTATAAACTAGAGTTTCTATTCCATATGTATGCTAAAAATTGTGATATCCTTATATGTGTAAGTAGGTAAAAACTTGCAGTAAAGACGACGTTCAGCCAACAACACCCATTTAGGGACTGTAGCCTTAAAATACTACTCAGTAAGGATTTTAAACATTGTTCGCAACATTAACTTTGTATGCTGTATGCGTGTACCATTTCTAAATCCTACATAGTTATGAAATACAAGGACATACGAGAACGGTATAAAAATGATTTTCTTTTTAGATTGCTTATCTCATTTTAATCACAGACTTATGTTATTTCCTTTTTCCCAAAAAAATAATGAGGTCGAGGAACCTTTAAAAAAGCATGGCAAGTATGAAATATAGATGATTACATTGTATCTCGTTAAAGCTTAAGAAAAGCGATTTCAATATGCATTCACCGAAGATATAAAGATTATTACATATAAGACATAAAAGGATTACTTTCGTACAGCAGGAGTTTTGTATCTCAATTGAAACAACACGATTTACAGTTTTTTATCACTCGGAAAAACACTAGGTATATAAGAAAGTATTACTATTAAATGTTAAATTGCGTAATTGATAAATGGCATGATATTCTTTGAAATTATATTTAATTATTCACGATCACTTTTTCTTTTAACAATCTAGTACAATAGTACTTGAAAACCATGATGCAGGATAATTACGATATTTTCCATAATTATATGAACTTTACGTAATATCATGCCCCATGTTTTTAATATTACTATTTCTCTTTCTATTTGTTATTGCCAGAAATAAATATCTAAAACTATTCAGTAATTCATTCAACAATTGATATAGAAAATGAAATTTAAAAAAATTATACAAACCAAACTGATATTGGTATGAGAAATGCTTTACTAGATTTTCCTTTCATAGTTTCAAATTTCATTTGAACATCTTATAAGATCGAGTATTACAGGTACTTATATTTTGTTAACGATATTATGGTAATACAAGCACATAATTTTTGTTTTCTTTGCGTTTCTGATTTATTGATCAGTGATATTGTAAGACTATACTTTGCATCATATTTCATTTCAAATCTTTCTTTTATTAGATTATTAGATTTCAGGTTCGAAGAAACCTAAAATTAACATTTCCCAAAGAAGAGCATCAAATAAAATTAAATTAAGATATACATTACGATGCCATTTCTTCATAAAATTAATTCATTTTCTATATTTATTTAAAAAACTAAGGACATCATTATTCTTGGTATGAAGAGACATGATGGCGTAGTCTTGGGCGTAGTAGCTGTAACGCTACATTTAGTCATATTGAATACGAGTGTTGGCTTGAGGTGGGTTCTTTAGAGACTTTAATTTACACTTACACTATGATAACCAAACTGAGGGATAATGTATTAAAATTTTGTTGTATGGAGCCTTGTTAGTGAACAATGTCAAAATCCAATCACACAGTAGACGACATTTGATACATGCACATTCCAGGGAAAATGAGCCTGATTCAGTAAAACAATAAAGTGATAATCGGAATATATTACACTTGTTATTAGTTTCTACATAGTCCAAATATACTGATTTAGTCATAAAATATTTTATTTGCTTAAATTTTGATAGCTATTTGCATAATTAAAATATATGAATAAATATTGCTACAAAAATTCAAAATTTAGTTATATTTCGGCGCTTTAAAAATCATCCTTGATAACAAATCAATTTCTTTTCAACCTTGTATTTACACAAACACATCCTCAATTGTTACAAACCACAGGAGAAAAACTGTATTTATGTCAGTGTTTCTGTGTATGAGGCCAGTTAATCTTGTCACTACTATATGTCACAAACGTTACCAAAACGTTACAAAAGTTTTGTTTAAATGCCTAATCGTGCTTCAAAAAACTTGATACTTTAGGTCAAAAGCAAGTCTATCACTAACATTGTCCATGCCAAATTTGAACCCTTGGCGTTGCTTGCTTGGTTAATTATCGCATTTCAAAAGCATGTCACAAACGTTACCGAAACGTTACATCGCCTCATAGTGGCCTATATACTAGTATGCTAAAAAATGTATGCTTTATCTAATCTAATTGTGTGTCATATTTGTTTTGAATATCTTTGATGTCATAACAACAGATCTTAAACCCGGGGAGGGGGGCACCCAACTTTTGTTTTGGTAGGGGTGTGCGGCCCCGATATCTGAAACCCTAGTCTAGGGAACAGAATATTGACTCTGAAGATAGGTCTAGAGAACTGAAGGGACAAAAACAAATGACCCTTCAGAACTATTTTTTTGGGCAAAACTTGGGCTCTTGAAGCAAAAATTTTCGAAATTTTGCTTGAAATGGGGGTCTTGGCAACTAAATTTCAAAAAATGAAGCTAAGGAACTGTTTTGAAAATACGGCTTGCGAACTAAAGGTTGTGCTTGAAATGGGGGGTCCTTGAGGATTTTCTTTTCAATTTAGCATGTTTAGTTGGACAATAATCATCGTACCAATTTGCTGCATCAAACTGATTTCAATTACAAGGAAAACACAGTGTGTATATAGATGAGTTTCAAATGATACCCCGATTTGAATTCCATAATTATTTCCCAACTCCAGATTCTTGTATGTATACAAACCAAAGCTTATATTTGACCATAGATTCTTGATTTGACCCCTTTCAGATTGACAGGTGCAGCAACAAAGTTTAACACTTAAGTGGTAAAGGGGGGGGGGGTTCCATATGAACCCAACATTTGGTTTTTGCGCGTCAGCGCAAAAACGCGAAGTAATTTTTCAACGCCCTTCCTTTACCATACCCTTCACTTGGTGGCAAAAAAAATCAAATCGACCCACCCCTTCCCATGCTAATTAGCATAAACAAGCATTTTCGAGGGCGCTCTTCAAATTTGTTTTGCCCATAAAACCGTAACCGATTTTTTTTTTCCAAATTTTATTTCAGGAATGTATTTGTTTTTACATACTGCAAATATGAGCCAAATTTCATTGAAAAATTCCATTGGGAAGTGAGTTTTCAAATTTTTAGCTACACGGCAAAATTTGTTTTGGCCGCCATTTTGAAACGGTTTGTCCGACTTTCACAATTTTTTCTTTGTTTTAGTTCTTTTGAAGTACTTTACCTGTGACCAGAGTTTCAACGTAAAATTCCTTCGGGAAAGTGCTTTTTCGGTTGTGGGTCCATATGGACCCCCCATCCCCCCTTGACCACTAACGGTCATGTGGAGGACCTTGACCACTTAAGTGTTAATGTTAATAATTTTTCCGTGTGATAAATATTTATTAACCGAAAATTCATTGAATAAAGTTTTAAATCATCTATTGTGTGTGAATAATATGATATGTCACAAACGTTACCAAAAGTTACATAGCAAAATGTCACAAACGTTACCAAACGTTACATGACAAATTCGTGTATAAAGAGAGCTTTTTCTTGCAAATGTGCAAACTGAAGATTGGATAATGTTCATAAATGTTTACTCTTCCAGCTCTGTTGATATCAGCTCTCAATTCAGCCACACTTCACAGAGTTTGGGGTTTGAAGCTATAAAGTGCAAGAACACACTTCCGTGCGAAGTCACAAACGATACCGAGCGTTACATGGGCTTTTCTTTGACCTTGGACAGATTTTATTTTTTTCAATGCTCAGAGCCTTTTGGCTATACTAAGTAGTTTTTATATCAACCAAAATTATTTTCATAGCTTGTGTATTCCAGGCGTTATAGCCAATTTAAGTTGAAAAAAATCATTATTTTGGTCACAAACGTTACTTTGGAATGACCCTACAGAGCCTTCTAATTGATGAAAATTATCTTTGGCATTTTTAATAAAAGCTCTTAGCTTTCTCGTTTACTCACTTCCTTAGATAATAGATGGATGACAGTTAATGCCAATGATAACAATATTATTCCTTTATCATGAGATTTTAAAATCATTAAATTACTTTGGGGGAATTTTCAAGTTTGTTTTGGATGGCATCAAGATACTGGCATACGAGTTATTAATTCAGTAGGAACATCTTAAGGTATTGCAAGAATGTAAATGTTAATACCTACATGTTGTAACAGAAAATAAATTTGTAAACAACATTTTACCCATACACAAATATAAATCAAAGTAAAGATTTATCATGTCAGGGAGAGGTACTGTTGAAGTTTAAAGCTAGGGTAAGCACGACTAAAATACTATTCATAAAGGATTAGATACCTCGAACGTCATCGGGATCTTTCACCAAGTTAACCATGTATGCTTTACATTATTCTAAGACCCACATATTCTTATAAGACAATGATATTTTCAAAAAGAATATGTACGTAAGCTGGAAACATAATCAATACAAAGAAATCATGTGAATAATCTTCTTTAATAAGACAGCTTATCTTTGCAAGTTTAAGTTATTTACCTATTTTCCAAAAATGAGGTCGAAGAATTTTTGAAAAATAATGACAAGTAAAATATATAGAGGATTACGTTGTAACTATTTTTCCTATATGAATTCATCGGATTCATTTGAAGCTTATTATGCAAAAGATGGAGAGATTGTTAACTTTGAATAGCAGGTATATTCTTATTTGAAATAACCTGAATTATTCATTTATATTTATATTTATATCAAGCTTTTGTCAATGCTATAAAACTGTGTATTGTACATTTTTATGAAAGTACCAGAATGCGTACAATATTCTAAAAAATATTGTGCACATTATGGCACCTTTCCTAGAATGTTTTCAGCTGCTCTGAGCTGAAAGTAGGAAAATTATTTTATTCAAATTACGTATTTTCAAAAGCCTGATATAAAAAAATAATAACATTCAATGGGTAATTTTGGGGTGATTTAAAAAAATATTGTATTCGCTAAAAAGATATTGCACTCGTCTTCGACTCGTGCAATATTTTAGCTCGTACAATATTTTCATATATCACCCTCAACATGTCATGTTAAGCCATTCAATATTAAATAAATATACATGTTAAGTAATACAGTGTGCCTATTAAAACGCTTTTCTTTCATTAGATATGACATTAATATCTTGGGTTTTGAATCTTGGTTGTTGCTCACCATTGTATATAATACATGTATGTGAAAAATTAGCTTATGTATTAAAAAATATAATCTTTATAGTTGAGGTATTTCTATGTTGTAATTTTTTGATCGACAATTATCATATTTTTAGTATTACTATTTTTTACTATACCTTACATCAGATTGCATTTCAAATCTTCTTATCATTAAGTTTATGAATTTGGGTTTCCAGGAAATCTAATGAACATCACTAAGTTAAGCGGTAATATATGGATATGAAATTGATTCGTTTTATATTAAATATACATTAATTGCCAGGAGTTGAATTCATTTCTATTTTTATGAGATGAAACTTTTTTCTTGATAGAAAGAGAAATAAAAAGATAGTTGTCACGCTACATTTGGTGAACCCGCATGATGTTAACGTTCTGTCCAATTCAGCAATTTCGCCTTAATTATTCTTTATCTTACTGTACATGAATGTCGTTATAATACGATCACCATGTTTCTTCTTCGGTTAAAGATACTGCCTAAACCACATAACATTCTGCTATAAATTTTATAACGTTAATAGCTGTAAATATCAATTTACACATCCAGAATCCAAATTCGTAATCAATACAAAAATATTATTGCCTTTTGTTTTTATTACATTTGCTCTGGGTGTTTTAAGGAGTTTTATTAAATTTTTGTCAAATTATATACTTTGTTTGTTTGTTGGGATGTTTGTATGTTTGTTTCGTGTTCGTGTGTGTTTTTTTGTTGGGGTGGCGTTTGATGGTGTGTTTGTTTGTTTCGCCGGTGTGTTAACATTTTTCATCTCTCCAGTGGGGGGGGGGGGTACAACATCTCCTAATTTAAAAATTTTGTTCGATCACAAAATTTAAGGTAATAGCATGAGAGGAAAGTGCGGAATCTCCTCTTTCTAATGCTTTTTGTTTGAGTTCAATCAGACATTTGGTTCCAAAGTTAAGGTAGTCACAATGGTCCGATGCTTTTTCCTATACATTTATATATAAAAGACGTTCAACCTGTGATTTTAATCAATTTCTTTAAAAATATCTTTTGATAAAATTATTACACTTTTTAAATGAAATTCATTTTTTATTTCATCAAAATGATACATTGCACATCATATGCACGGAAACTTTCGGAATTATTTGATTTCTTATATATTTCTTTATTTTATCTCACCCAGCTATATTTAAGCAGTCTCTTTTTAAAAAATCTATAACTACGCTATTTTAAATACGATTTTAACCGAAACGGGCTCAAAATGTGTGTTAATTTATTATCGTTAATAATATAATAGCTACTAAAAAACTTTTAGTTTCAAATTATATTTTTACCAATGTTTAATTTTTCGAAAATGTTTTCGATGATATCTCAAAATGGGAAAATGCGCAAAGTTGCATTACAGAAACAACCATAACTCAAAAACAAAAACTCGTATAGCCATGAAATTTGGCAAAGATGTTAAGCTTAAATGTAGCTACAAAACCATGAAGCTCGATTTTTAATATATATCATCAAATTTAAATTATGCTGCACAATGTCCTGATTAGTCGGCTACCAGTTGCCATGGCAACCAATTGAAAAATCCGGCTTATTATAGGGGTCATACCCTACATAATGGTATGCAACATGCCTTGACCGACGTTTGGGAAAGTGCTAAATTTCTTCGTGGACATTTTCGAGCCCCCCAACTCCCCCCCACCCCTTAATATCGATACATCCCCGTGTAACTTCAGTTCACGTTACTTTACGCTGATATCTTGGTGCGTACCTGAACCATTTGTGGTGTATAAAATAGGTTACCAGATGTGTATCAAGTTGCAAACACCAAGTCTCTAATGATCCATATCTTTGCGATAAAAATAGTTACAACTTTCAATCATGCATCTAGTACAAGCACTAAGCGCGTTTAGCAAGATATAAAATCAGTTGAGCCATGCAATTGGACAATTTACTAGTAACTCACAAACTGAAAAAAATAATGACAGGGATGACCTTTTGATCTATTTTATAACTCTTTTTTCTTACAAATTATCGTAATTTTTTGCTTCATTTGGATTCAAGAGTTAAAAAAACTAAAATAATAATTATTCCCCCATAGACTTAACGTGTGGTAAAAATGTCCACCACGTTTGTTTTGAGCCAGATAGCTTGTGTTCCGCAGCGTATACAAAATTAAACAACTTATCCCGGGTACACATATACACTGTTATACTGTTGGGCAATTTTTTAGCGTTGGTTAAACTATGAACAACCCAATTGTTGGGTAAATAATATTAACCAACTGTTAATAGTCGATTAGGGTTGATAAATACCTTTATGTGGGTATTTTAAATTGATTTTATAGACTAATAGATTATTTTCAAAATCATACCAAAATTATGACATTTCATACGATTATTGAAAAGTTGTGGTAAACTTTGATGCACAATGTTCATATCTCATCACACCAATAATGTATGCCCCTTTTCATCACTGGCTAAATTAGCTTTTTAACTTTAACTTGTTATTAGCGTTAATGATCAACTTTATTCGGGTTAATTCCAACTTGTTTTTGATAAACAATAACTAGCCTTTAATATCATAACATATTTATGACACTTCAATGGATTCTTAAAAAGAAATGACAGACAAATAGATGCACAATTTTCATGATGCCTCAACCGCACCCGCCTCAACTACACCCGCCTCCACCCCTGGCTAACTAGCTTTAGCAGGTCATTAAGCTTAATTAATCACTTCATTTGGGTTCTATTCTTAATTTCTTGAAAAAGAAGTAAATTATCTTTTAAAATCAGGAAATAATAACATTATGACATTTTATGGGATTGTTGAAAAGATACCGTATGACAAAAAATTATGCATAAATCATTCTTAATGTAACAAATCCACCTTTTATATGTGACCGCATTAAAAAGCATGACCAGCATAAAATAGGCCTGGGACTTTTCGGGTAATTTGCTACTAATTTTTTTCGGTCGGGTACCCGGTTACCGACCGTATTAATATTTAAGCATTTACAATGTTAGAACGGGAAGTTTGACGGGTATAGTACGATCATATTATGTCTCAATTACACCAAACATTTTTCGCCGATTGTGGTCATGATTTATTATGTTTACGTCGATCAGATGACGATTTTATCATAAATATTGTTGTACACAATTTTATTTTGTTCAAAATTCTATGATTTTATTGTCCAGTTCAGGTACTCGGTCGGCAGATTTTGTACCCAGGTAAGCTCATGATGGTTGAGTACCCGGGTTTTAGTCCAAGGCCTAGCATAAAATACAGGAATTAAGTTACATAAATGTTACTATCAACAAAACAAACATATCAAAAGTTAATATGATAGTCCTTAGTCCATCGTAAGGAACTTAAATTTGACAAATATTTAAACAATGAGGAACTCAAACTCAGGAATAAAATAAAGCGTTGTTCTTATAACATGTCTACCTAAGTGGACCTCCCTCCTCCACACACACCCCCCACACATTTCTAGAACGGAACCCCTATATGGTCCATCCTATCCAACGAAACAAATGTCACAAAAATCGACTAGGATGTTACGTAATTATGACGTCATAGGTTTCCTCTGGATCGGAAAATCGAAATGTTGGCCAGCAAATTCAAAATGTTGTTATACAAGTTCTGAATAACAGTTTTCTTTGTTTTTTTGCAAATAAAGAAGGGAAATTAAAATTTTAATATGGCCTTAAAGTTTCAACCTCATATGTATTTCAAAATGCCTCACCCCACCTCAAGTTTGACGTCCTACCCAAACCCCAACTTAGGCAGTACCCCTCCTATTTTTTTATCAATATGACTGTAAGGGGTGTAAAAGACAATACCCTAATGTCTGTGGTCATTTTCTAAAAAAAACCTTTAGGGATGAAACAATTCCCTCGCGTAGACGAGGGTTAATGATGAAGTCTTACACTTTTCAACAAAATCTGAGCAAAGAACGTCACATGTGATAGCCAAGTGTTTGAAATGTATATACGTTTACCTGGCAACAAATATTGAGTATGTTTATAATATCCTGCAGACATACTTGGTTTGTATCAAAATTGACTTTGACATCTATTATTGTTCATTAAACTTCAAGTAATGCAATTCATTCTGATGGAATTTCCTTCAAGTTGTATAATGTACATGCAGGTAGTTAGTATTATCCACTAGGGAGGAGATGGAGAACATAAAAGTGATTGCTACACGAAATGGGAGTAATAAGTCGTTTAATTGAAGATAGCATAACCTTGGAAAAACTACGAAAGTAAAGATACTTTCCTAACGAAATTGTGTTTACTCTTTCCGTATATAACTACTTGTCATCGCATGTTTTCATTAATTTTTGGGTGTAATTTTAACAACAATTTAAATTTCAAACATATTTCTTATTCATGTTTATTTTCTATACTTTTTGAATATGTTTCATTTCGCAGATTCTTTCCAAATTATGTTTGTTTTACACAAGATGGTGTTAGAGTCTCGCAATAAAAAAAAAACTGCTCCAATTATCAATCTTGGAAAAATAATATACAGGGTGTCCCAATAAAAATATAAATATAAAGACTTAAGTAAATTAATTATTATTATTCTGAAAAGAGTTCTAATTGTTGTCCTTGGTTTCTGAGATATGACCCAAAACAAAAGTGATGCATTTTTATTGGGACAGCATGTATAAAGCATATAAACTTTAATCTTATATGTCAAAATATGTTTTCTTTTGTTGTTTGGCGATATAGTTATTGGTTATCTTTTCGTTATTTTGTTTGAAATTGCCAAAATAGGGAAAAACCTAAAAGCATAATTCTAATTGTTTACCAATAATATGCATTATGAATCAAACAAAGTTATAGGACTGATAAAGACCTTTCGATACAAGACAGGGTCAAACGAAATCAATGAAATGTTTTGATAAACATTTAGCTGTTACAATATGA
>JXSR01S032256.1:358-15820 GCA_000969725.1 Ophiothrix spiculata | reverse complement strand
TGATATTTCCAAAAAATGAAAATTAAATTGCCTATTTTACAGTAAATTTTGGAAAACTTGTGAAAAAAAATTGAAAACTTTTCCTAAACCTACTTTACAGTACATTTGGGAAAACTTTCAAAAAAAAAATTGAAAACTTTTTCTTTTCCTAAAAAAGAAAATCAAGTACATTTGAGCATAAAGGCTTTAAATTTGCCAAATTTGTCTTTTCCAAGAGCAACTGTAATATAACCATATCCACTTGTCCAATTCAAGTATTAATTTTCTGAATATGTAATGCCTTTACTATTGAGTTATTTTATACCAGTGTACTAGAACCTGTTCAAATACGTTGACAATATGTCAGTCAGAGAGTATAATTATATGACGATTTTTAAAACTTTTGGAGGTGTTCCCTTTTTCAGATGACACAGAGCTGAATAGGACGAGTGGATATGGTAACAGTGCAACAAAATCTAACGTGTACGTAATCCTACTAAATGGTTACAGAGTGCAAGTCTGAATAGGCTATGTTACCAATCACAGGTGTTATTAGGTATGCAATTGCTGCAGTGTATGGGCACCGATACAGTATTTTTAATAATTAAGTTTCTCCGTTCGCGTTTCTTTTTGAGAATGACGCTTGTTGCTACGGTGGTTTGCGTGAAAATCGTATGTATTTACAATGTGTGATTGGTCTAATTCCAGTGCTTGTGTAGCAATGTCGATCGTGCACATTATGCTCGAGTTAAACGATGCACTACGCAGGCAAACTTAATAAATATAAAAAACTGTACCTTCCCAAAAAACATTTTCTTGTGATGCACAGAAAAATTGGAGGTAACAGCTCGCAGCTACCTGTGCATATGAACACTAGAATACTAACAATATGTTTACATGATAATGAAAAGTTACTTATGCAAATCCAGTAAAGTAAAGAAGCACTTACTCAAAATATTTCGACAGCTTCCAGCTGTCTTGATCACTTGACTATGACTGGTTTGAGTTATTGGCTGGCAACCTTTGATGACAGTGATGACGTCATCTTCTTTAAAGGAAATGTACAAATCCGCCGTCGCAGAGCACGTTGCCAAGACCAACCATGTTATTGATTGGGACGGAGTGAGTCTTATAGACCTTAAAAGTGACAAAAACACTAGATGGCTGAAGGAATTCATTTGGATAAGGTGCAGGGGCACAGATACATTGAACAAGGATGAAGGGTCATACAAACTGAGCAGAATCTAAGACCAGGTCATCCAACGCAACCTTTGAAGAAGATGACGTCATCACTGTCATCAAAGGTTGCCAGCCAATAACTCAAACCAGTCATAGTCGAATGATCAAGAAAGCTGGAAGCTGCAAAATAATTTGAGTATAAGTGCTTCTTTACTTTACTGGATTTGCATAAGAAACTTTTCATTATCATGTTTTACGAACAATCCTGATGAATCTGATACAGAATATGTTTACATGTTTTGTACTATAAAGTCCCATAATTCCTGGACCATGTAAGCAAAAATGCAGGGTGCAGGGCCATCCAGCTTAACAAGCTTTCACATATCTAAATGCAATAAGGTCCAGCAAGTAGGATGTTTGTTTACATTAATGTCTTACAAATTGTGGAACCTACTTGATTAATGTTTTCTTTAATATACCTACTCTGAATTTTTGTAACATTTTTTTTTAGTTTGGTAAAAAGGCACACGATACATATTTACATTTATGCTTGGCGTCTCACATAATCAAAATGCAAAGATCTGCAACACTCACTTTTTCATGATTTTCAGAAAAAATCACCAAAATTTTCAGGGGAAAAAATGGTGCATCTATTGTCTTTGTGATCCCAGGATCGCTACTGTCACCTGTTTTGTGACCATGGTATCAAATTGTCCACGCCCAAAGAACAATCTGTTGATGAAATACGGTCAAAATAGAGGTGAATTACTGGATGATTAAGTTTACTAAAATAAATACACTTTTTTATGGGTCACTCTAAGATACATTTTTGCCTGTAGCATCAAATTGGCTACAGGTAAATCAAACTACACAGCATACTGGTAGTCATATGTGATGACTCACCCCACAAAGGGGGACTTTGCGACAGAATACTTTTTGAGAAACTGATGAAAATAGGCAGCGAAAAATAAAGAAAATAAAAAGAATTTCCAGCAGATTTTCTGTTGTAAAATTTCATTGCCTTGATCAATTTCAACAAGTAAGGTGTAATTTTAAAGCTTAGAAAATGCTGTAACAGATGAAACGATAAAATCAAAATTGATATCATCTGTAAAGTCCCCCCTTTCAGGGTGAGCCATCACATATGTGTTCAATATGTGTCAAGAAGTCAAATTTGCTTTGGGTTCATATCAGATAAAAAGGGAAACAAGCACATTAAGGCGTTGGAACACAATTAGGCCACAACTGTGTGCGGCCGGCCGCAACCTGGCCACAGCCTCAATTTTCCAAGATGGCGACCGTGCACTTGACTATTCACCTCTAAATAATTCTAAAACATGTTATGAATATTTTACAATAATCTTGAGGTGAACAATCAAACCTACGGTCACCATTTTGGAAAATTAAGGTTGTGGCCATGTTGCGGCCTGCCGCACATAGTTGTGGCCTAATTGTGCTCCAACGCCTAAGATACTATAGGAAAACTACATACTATGATTCAAGAGTGGGAAATAAAATCTCATCTCCTCTACCATATCATCTTATTTCTTCAAATCCAAAATATACATTTAGAGATCTTTATGTACATAAAAACATTCAATTTCAATCATAAACCAACTCTCTTATAAAGCAAACCTGATTCAATCTCATCTGTCAAGGTTTCAGTCACAAAAATAGACAATATATTATTCTAATATACACAAAGTTCTTCTATTGATGAAAATCTCTCTTCTGAGTAGGCCCATAGCCAACAAGCTGCTCTTCAATGCCAAAGTACCTCAAAGTTCACCTTATATCGGCAAATTACTTGAAAACCATTTTCTATTTCTGAGTCTACCCATGACCCCTCACTTAGCCACTGTATCATGTAAGTGACAAACATGGACAGACGGATTTTCACTGCAAAATTTGTCAAGCAAGTGCAAGAATATTGTATCTGCAAAAACTGCCATTTGCTATGACTCACCCCGAAAAGGGGGACTTTGCGACAGAACACTTTTCAAGAAACTGGTGAAAATAGGCAGCAAAAAATAAACAAAATAATAAGAATTTCCGGCAGATTTTCTGTTGTAAAATCTGATCGACTTGATCAATTTCAACAAGCAAGGTGTCATTTTAAAGCTTAGAAAATACCGTTACAGATGATACGATCAAAATCAAAATTGATATAATTTGCAAAGTCCCCCTTTTCGGGGTGAGCCATCACATTTTTAAACAATTTGCATTGCACACTGTCTTGGGTCCTGTTACGGCTCTTTAGGTGACAATTGTGTACATGATTTTTGTAATCTCATTGGTAAACCTACCATCCGAACAAAAATAGTTTTAAAAGTCTTGGAAAAAAAAGCATTAGAAACCCTGAGTTACAACCGTACCGCGCACCTGGTTGGACATGAGCGTATTGAATTGTGTGCGTACACTCGCGTTGGGACCATGGCGTAAACGCTGCATTACATATGCCATACACTCTTAAGCAGCATCTTAAACAACGCATAAACACATTATCAGTTCAATAGATAACTAGCAGCATAGGGTTTGTGTATGAGTCACAGAATATGGGATATATTCCGGGTTTGGTATATCTGTATTTCAGAAAACCATGAATACAGGTTTTGTTTTAAATATGTTTGACCAATGAGATAAAAGAAATCATGTACACTAAAGGATACTATTGAAAATATTAGTTATACCCTGCTTGTTCACGCAATACGGGGAGATATCTATGGTTGGGTGCTGTATCACATGAGGCCAAATTTATCACTTGGTATAGGCACAAATATTATTTCTATAACAAAAATTGTGCATATTTTAATCAGATGTGCAGTTTGTGTGCACACAGTCAATATGACTTTACTCAATTGGCGGGTATTGACACGCTGGGCGTAAAATTGACACAATTAAGTACGCATATATGTGCACCTTCAGTTATATATGTCATCATTTTCTGAAATCCAGTTTAATCTACATGCATCTAGACATGCGCAATGCAGATGAGTTCAGATTGGTTGCAGCCGTGTGGGGAGCCTCAATTATAAGTTCATGTATCAAGATCTTATGCATTAATATTCAATATAAATCATTTCAATCATATGCATCAAGATCTTAATATAGTCAAATGTACATTAAACTTCAACCATGATCATGTAAACAATTTACAAATCAAAATTATTCATACACTCTGCTGCAATCTTATTGGTCAGTTGCTCATTTGTTATTATTGTACACTCTGTGTATAATTGCGTAGTACAATGTGCAATTCCATGAATGCATGTGGTGGCATGTCGTGAGTTGGGTACCCAAAAAGGGTGGCGGAATAACGCTTTTTTGAAACTTTTGACATAAATTTTATTACTATTTCACAACCCCTTACCCTATAGCAGTGGTTGATAGCTCATTTTAAGCCTAATTTAATATTCCTTCAGTGTGGAGAAATTTGAAATCACACTTCATTCTGTTTGAAAATGGCAAAAGTTACAATGAAAAGTGCCAGGGGTGGCGGTGCAGGCGGATGCGGTGCAGGCGGATGCGGGAGTGAGCAATTTACTAAATCAGGGTCCAAAACACTGTGTTCCTTTCCTATGTTTTCATAAATTTGGATGGAAGGGTATTATATCTTGTATTGTTAGTTAAATTTGTCAAACTTAAATAATGGCCTAGCGATTTTTTTGTTCTGTTTAAAGTACCATGGCCGAAGAACAAAAGACGAAAAATGCTGATAAATCATATTAAGAAATTGGAATGTAGATGACACTAAATAGGCCTATGGGCTTGTGTTTCACTTCTAAGTGAAATATGACTTCACCTGCAGTACATTAAGAGCTTTTTACAGAAAAATCTTCATGTTTGGTAATATTTTCCTATACTGTAATATGTATTTACCGTGCATTCTTGACATAAAAAAGGTCATTGACCTTGATGATGCAATTAACATAGGAGGTTATCAACATGAAATATTTTGAATCATTTTATGTAAAACATCATTACATTGATAACAAATCCTAAAAATCTGGTAAATATACTGCATAAAATTAAAAAGATACAGACATTTTACAAATTTGGGTCCAATTTGAGAAAAATGCATTTGAAAATTGAGATTTACATAGACGACGGTGTATTAATTAACTAGCAATTAAGGATTATCTCAAAAAATAAACATGTTTTATGGTTAAAAATAGTTTTAAATGTTAGAGCTAATCAATATCTATGATATACCCAAAAATAAGTTTTTAGCATTTTTTTACCCTGTTATGGAAAAGGTGCCCACCTTACGACATGCCACCATGTACATGTGTAACATACTCGCGCATGTTTGGCATGTTTCATTTTAAACAAAAGGAAAAAATATATTGGTATGTTCCGATGGATGATGTCCACTGACATTTTACATCTCAACTAATCACACACTGTAAAAACATTTGTATACAAGTAGTCCTTGACACCAAACCAAACGTTGGCTACAAAAATCTACAGGAAAAATCAATCTAAAGAAAGATAATAAAGGTCATGTTTTGAACTTATTATCATAATTTTCTCGTAAAGTTGTCTAAGGCCAGTCACTAGATGATAAATGTATACACAAAGAATCCTAGACAACAATTGACAAGGATGAAAGTTAAACATCACATAGTTGTCTAAAATAGCAGCAATATATCTTGACAAAAATAACAACTTCATTGAACAAAATAAACACATAATGGTTTCATAAATGTACATACAATATATTGTAACTTTGTTACAGGAATAAAATCTACCCTCAAAAGTAAAACAACACATTCATTTGCATTACCAGCTATGGAGCCAAATTTGTTTGGTGTTGACATTGTATTGTAACTATGCCTGCCAACCCATTTCTAATGGTGCTGCAAATGTAAAGGCCTCCACAAAAATGAGGAGGCTTACGAGTTACCTCCACAATTAATGGCATAATCTGCTCTTTATATACTACTACAAATAAGTTAATTGTGACATGCTATGACAAAGCGTAGGGTCATTTCGGGGAAGTTCACTCCATTTCTAAAAGTCATCATTAAAAGACAATTTTCTTCAATGTGATTTAACAAACAATATATTTTTGATGATTCAGGGGTATTATCTATATTAAGGAAGCACCTCATAGGTTCAGATTAGATATTTAACACTTAACATGATGTCGTCACACTAGCATGCATATTGCAATCGGGTAAATTCACTCTCCGGGGAAGTTTGTAGTATACACATGATACTATTAGTTTTTTACACTATTCCTGTTGATGATGACGATCTTACCCAACTTGAACCGAGGCTGCCCTCAATGTTCATCATATATATCCACGTTTCATGAATTTCAGAAATCTAAGAGAGTGAACTTCCCCGATATAGTGAAATTCCCCAAAATGACCCTATATCTTGTCTGTGTGACTTGTAGGATACTTTAAGTATCTACAGGTCACACAGTTTACCAAAAACATGTCACAAATGTTGCAATGTGAAATAATCGAGGAGATCAAGTGGGATGTCGGAAAAGAAAATTTAATCTGAGTTGCATGGTAAAAAGGCAGAAAATCCTTGTGTTTTTCATTATTTTTAGAGTTGAAAGAATTCCCTTCAAAGAATTTACATATCTTTGGAACCTAAATGACCAATGAAGATGGGATTTGGACCAAAATGTAGCATATTTTAAAACACAATGAGTCGCAATGAAAAATGAAAAATTGAAAATGTGCAAAATGCAACTGATTTGCCTTGATTGTGTCACATATGCAATTCTTACTCTATAAAGCAGCCTGTACCTCAAAATTGAACCCATGCTGGCCCAATAAAATTCTCATTACTTGACTCAATCAATATAACCACAACTATCTCAAGGTGTCCCATCCATCTCTTTTTACAATTCCTAAATATATACTAAGTAGATAGCAACCATCATCTCTCTTCATATTCCAACATCTCTCCAGCTAAATTATCCATCTGCAGGATTCCGCTCATGTTAAGCTTCAAGAAGCACTCTTTGGCTTTGGCACTGACTTCTCGTAATATCGGGAGTCTGAGTAAGAGTTTAGCGTAGCGTCTAGGTTGAGATGGGTAAGAGGTGGTTATATGGTAGCGCAGGCTTTCTAAGATGTCAGATTGTAATGTTGTAACACTCTTGTGATCTGAAATTCCTTTGGCATCTGAAAGAAATATATGCACAAATCAGGGTCCTTAATTGACACAGTTATTTAATGGTTATTTATTCATTTTTCCAACAAATCTGTACCCCTCCTCCTAGAACAACACTTATATTATACCCCGTGGAGGGGTGGGGGGGTTACTCACATTTACATGGTATTATACTCATATGTGCATGCCTTTTTGGGGTGGGTTTCAACAGATTTTGTTGCAGCAAGCAGGTGGTTTTCATCATGGATGAACAAGTCCAATTTGCCTGATTTGGATGTATTTGAGGAAATCTGCTCAAAAAGCATCATATTTGAAACTTTTCTGTAAAAATTAATGTGCTAATACTCATGGGTTGTGATGTAACAATGCATATAAATTTTTTTCCTGTGGGCCTTATACTTAGCAGGGTAGGTTAAAGTCAAGTCAAGTCAAGTCAAGTCAAACTTTATTACTCCATAAATGGAAATTCTGCACACAATGAAAGCACATATGTGATGGATCATCCCGAAAGGTGGGACTTTGAAGATGATATCAATTTTGGTTAAGGTTAGCATTAAGCACTGACAACAATATATATTGTATAACTCATACAAATATTCTTGTCATTTGATTGGTTAACAGGCATTCATCATTTTTACTCATCGGCAAAAATGCATCTTTTATTTTCCATTGCATTCGACCAATGAAAATGGAAAATAAACAAGATGGTTCTCGAACCAGTAGTCTCACCTGCGTATCGACCGCCTACTGAATTGACCGCCTACTTAATCATTCAGTTGTGGGGTGGATCCCAAGGGAAAGGTCATACAACGGGGTCAACATTGACACTTTCGATCGCTGGTCCAAGACGTACAATTTCACACCTTAATCTTTGAAATCGGACAAAGTTGAAAATTTGACGCCAAGGGAAAGGTCGGATGACGGGGTCACCATTGACACATTTGATCTCTGGTCCAAGACAAACAATTTGACACCATAATCTTTAAAATCAGACAAAGTTGAAAATTTGACCCCAACAGAAAGGTCGGACAACAGGGTCACCATTGACACTTTTGATCGCTGGTCCAAGACGTACAATTTGACACCTTAATCTTTGAAATCGGACAAAGTTGAAAATTTGACCCCAAGGGAAAGGTCGGACGACGGGGTCACCATTGACACTTTTTATCTTTGGTCCAAGACGAATAATTTGACACCTTAACCTTTGAAATCGGACAAAGTTGAAAAATAAGCAACATTTTATGCATAAATTATGCAAATTGGTACTTAATTAGCATATTTTGCGCTCAAATTGCAGCTGGCACAAACGCAGCTCTATCCTCACCTACCGACTAAATTTCATGAATGTAGGGTGCACGGTTTGTAAAATATGCCATTTAAAGCATTTTATGAATAAATTATGCAAATTAGGTACTTAATTAGCATATTTTGTGCCGAAATTGTTGCTGGATCCAGTTCGGCTCCGGGTCTACCAAGTCACCAAATATCATTAACGTAGGGCATGCGGTTTCCGAGATTTGCTCCGGAAAAAATTTGTGGACGTCGGACAGAAAATTGGAATGCTATGTCTCTTCTGAAAATTTTCAGGCAAGACTGTGTTCGTCAATGCATAGTTGACTGTATTATATCATGATTGCATTGATTTGAGCCGTGCAATTATTATTTTCTATTGCACGGCATGAAACAAACCTGTGTGATATCATAATATAAAACAAATATTGAATGCCTCTGCTCGTGCAATAGTACAAATATATCATTCGGTTAAATTTAGACTGATCCATTTCACTCGGCTACGCCTCGTGAAATAGAAAAGTCAAAGTCAGGCATTCAATATTTATATACTATTGCACATGCATTGACATTCAATATCTGTTTTATATCATGATATCACACAGGTTTGTTTCTCATAACATTTATATTTGTACTATAATTGTTTCTGGGTCTAAATTTACTTTAAGTTGATTTAATGCTACAACAAAGAATGTACCCCTTCACGTGTTCCTGCAGACAAGTAATATGGTTCCCTCATCCATATATGATACTTTAGCAAGAATTTTGTCCCCTACAGAGTGGGCTAAATTATGCTTACCAGGATAAACCACCAAAGTGCTGACAACAGCATATTCAACTGGATCTAGTCGCAGTCTGGCGAGTTGATTAATGTACTCTATGGTGCCCCCTACAAGTTCATCACCATGAAATCATACCCCACCCAAAAACCACCCCATCCCATCCCATCCCACAAGGGAGAGGGCAATACATACCAGGGTAAGTTGCACTGTCGACAACATGTAATCGACTGGGTCTAGTCGCAGTCTGATAAGTGTACTCTATGGCGCAGCCTACAATTTCAATTTTTGTGACAATTTTTTTTTGTTAGAAAAACAATTGCCTGAGCGACCGAATCTACTTGAAAAGTCTGCTCACCCATCAAGTTGATTAATGTACTCCATGGTGCAGCCTACAAGTTAAACACGCCAACCTAGAATTGTGCCCCACCAACATGGTACCCACCCCACCCCACCAGGAGTTGCAATACATACCAGGATATGTTAGCACCAATGCGCTGACCACAGCATACTCAACTGGGTCCAAGTGCAGTCTTTCAAGTTGATTGATGTACTCTATGGTGCAGCCTACTAGCTCGTCACTCCAGCCTAGTATCGTGGTCTCCTCTGATTTCAGCACCAACCCTTCAGCAAATCGGATCTTGTCTGTACCCACAAGATCAAGAGACCTGTTGGAGAAACAACATTACACAGAATAGTTCACAAAGAATAGTTGGACCATGATGCTCTTCAGAATGATATTCACAGCATTTACAATTGGACTGTTCTGAATAAATTGCCTCTTAATCTTTCCAAATGTTCTGTAATGCATATGACAAGATCTAAATCTCCTAACCACTGCCACAGCTACACAATGGGTGAGAGTAAACTTGATGAAGTTGAAGAGTTTAAGCTTCTTGGTGTCACTTTCACTAAAGCCTTTGGGATGAAATACCATCTAATTTACATTTGGTTCACAATCTCCCCTTTTTTAAGGATGGTTGTAAAAGTCATTATTTGGCTTTACTTAGTTGATTTCATTCATGGTGCAGTTTGTAAAATATACCAGGTGTCCCAAAAAATGGTTACATGTAGAAAAATGACCGCTTTCAAAAAGTATAGAAGTTGGAGAATTCAAACTTAGGATGATTTATAATACATACCTCCGCTAGATGTTTACAAAATTTTAATATCACAGCGTTATTATTTTTTGAGTTATCAACAAAGATAGACACCTATGTCAGAAACATGTTTTTTTCAAAATCCAACAAAATCTGAAGCATGTTCGTTTGATGCAATTTTAACCATCGTTCAACCCCATGTGAACTTGAAATTGACAGACCCAAACTTAGGTTGTTGTATACCATTGTATAGAATAGGGTTTCTTGTTCCTGTTTATACCAAAATCATGAAAATTTAACAAGCCTTTACGTAATTATGACGTTATAAATGTTATAAATTACTACAGGTCTGAAAATAATGTCGAAATCTGATTTCGGGCAAAAATAGCCACCGATTCAAAATTTTGCTATTTCTGTTATTTCTAAATGTCGATCGGACTTTTGCTACTAAATAAAGAAAATTATAATATATACATGTCCTGTAAGTTTGAGATTATTTTTTTCAAAATTTACACAAGTTAGCAGTTTAAACAGTAAGAGAATAAAAGTTACTCATGAAAATTAGATTGTGTTTATGCGCGCGTATTCATCAATTTTCGCGCCACAACTTGATTGTCAGGTTCAATATAAACAACTCACTCTGGAATGCATGGTATGCAGGTATCCCTTATTTGCATAATAGATATACTGAAAGAGAGTTCAATTATTATTCGTTGAAAATTTTTGTAAAATTTGTTTATAATATAAAGTCTGATCATGATCATTTAGAAAAAAACAACATTAAAATATCACAAAACATAAGTGCTTATTATTTTGTTGAATTTCGAACAAATGCGTTTCTGACATAGGTATCTATCTTTGCTATTAACTCAAAAAGTAATAACGCTGTGATATTAAAATTTAACATGTATCTAGAAGAGGGTTTTAATATAATTTGTGCAAAGTTTCGTTTCTCCAACTACTATAGTTTTAGCACACAATTATTTTTCTACATGTAACCATTTTTTGGGACACCTGGTATTTAATTTCTTTGGCATACATGTATTACATATTTCAGATGATCTTGTTTATTATGCTTTGTATGGTATTTTAAGTCAAATACTGAATATCATTTGTTTCTACTCATTATTTATACATATTTTTGGTGAACAAATTTTTATTTACATATATGTTTTCACTAGGGATAGGAGAGCACTTATGTGGTTGGGCTAATTAGCCCATTCTTCCTATCCTGAATTGCTTGCCTTCTTGTTATAATTTCCAGTGTTTGTTCTGTATTTTATTTGTCAATGAATATGTAAAGTAATATTTTCATGTTCTTGATTTGTAATTTAATGTGTTGAAGTGCAAGAAATTCCAATAAATATTATCTTATTATCTCATCTTCACTAGTAAGTGGTCAACTTTGCTCAAATCATTAGGCACAGCTTGCAGTTAGAAGGTTTCGAATTCAAACCCTTGTCATGGCAGAGTTGAGGTTGATATAAAAATTTCACAAGAAATCTGTTTTTTTTTTTAATCTTGTGTTAAAGGTAGGTATTCCGATCTGGTGAAAAAATTAACATACTCTTTTTCCATGTTTGAATGAAGGGTCATCACCTACATAAAGCAATTGCTAAGTTTCATTTGCATACCTTGAGCCAAATTAATGCTATGGGAAAATATGTGTCTGAGATTGACCCATAGAAACATATAGGATATTTATTTTTATTAACAAAATATTCAATTATTTCAGCACTTTTTTATCATATCTCTTCAACGAAACATAATATAGGTGTGACAATTCACAGGGGTTATGAGAAAAATATGCGCTTTCATGTGATATCAAAATCTCCAATTTCATTTTGTGAGTGAAAGTGATCGGAACACACACCTTTGAAGTTACAATTGTTTTTTGCTTGGATCATGGATTGAGGCGAGAGCACACATAGTTTTTGCTTGTGCTGTCTGTTATTTTCATTTGAATCAGAATGGTTCTTGACTCCTGTTTATGTTATCATTATCTTATAAAAACACCAGGGGGGTAGGATGTGACGTCATGTGATTTCGAAACTCCCATTCAAAAAACTTGAGAAGTTAAACTAACACTCAAAAATTTCATTTTATGCCTTTATTTAGTGTATAAACATATGCTGATTTCAAAACCGTTGAGGTTGGGACTTCAACCCTAGAAAACTAAAAAGATACTTTGAAGAACTACTTTTCTTTTTATTTACGCATTGAAATACACGGGCGATACCACGGATGAATACGTATCAAATCTGAGCAAACAGTCCGAGTAAACAGGCAATTTATTACGCGGCCACCGTCGTCTGAAAAACACCTACTGTATAGCGGGAAATTTTCGCGGGAGGGTTAATTTTCGTGCTTTTCGCGGGTTAATCAAAGAACCGCAAATTTTAAACCACGCGAAAAATAATGTTTTAACATTGACCTCAATATGTATAAACTTGAAAACGCGAATTTAAAACCCACTGAAGTAGCCAGAACTGGCTAAATTGCGAAAAATTAATCCCGCAAAAATATTCCGCTATACAGTATTATAATAAGTGTGCCATGAGAAAACACTTTGCAAGAAGTGCGGTGACCCATCAGTTTGCTGTGTATGTATAACTTAATTCACTCCTTTGTATCCCCTTTTCTATGCTTTTGCTTGTCTTGTCCTCCACCTAGGCATCACTTTGTCTTTTTGCGGGACCCCTAATGGAAATAAGTCTGCACATACACAGCTAAATTTTACGGGTTATCCTGGCATTTCAGCATTTTGGTGCCTCTGCATTTTTGCCTTGTTTTTCCCATGTCTCTGTAATTATAATGATTAGTGTGAAAATTGATTTGTCATTTCTTGTTCGATTTCGCTTAATGAACATGAAATAAATTTACACTCCTATGTTGAATAATTCAAACCATTATACCTAGTTTATGGAATGCATCTTTAGCTATAATTTTTCAATATGTTTCTTAAAGTTTGAAATTGGTTGATATTTGACAATTTTCCCACCATCAATATTGGCAAAAATCCTCTATGTCAGCCATTACAAAATGACCAACACAAGGAGATTGACAGTTGTGTCCAAACATTTCTGAAAGCTATAAAATCCCTTTCAATCATGCAAATTCAACAAAACTTTGCTGATAACTTTCTTATATGTAATCTAAATATGTGATGGCTCACCCCGAAAGGGGGGACTTTGCAGATGATATCAATTTTGATTTTATCATTTCATCTGTTACAGCATTGTCTAAGCTTTAAAAGGACACCTTACATGTTGAAATTGATCAAGGCAATCAAATTTTATAACAGAAAATCTGCTGAAAATTCTTATTATTTTCTTAATTTTTTCTGCCTGTTTTCGACAGTTTCTTGAAAAGTGTTCTGTCGCAAAGTCCCCCTTTTCGGGGTGAGTCATCACATATATTCATTCACAATTAGTGCAGAGGGTGAAGGAGCATTGCTGCAAAAAGCCTGCAAAGTGGGGAAGCATCTCAAAAGACAAATCATCCAGACACAAGAACCAGCTTAATATCAGCCTATCCTCATTAAATCAGATCCGTAAGTCATGAAATGAGTCTGAGAGAAGCTTCTCCTTATCATGGAATATTTTAACCATTTCAATTAAGCGTTTACTCAATAATATCGCAAAATGTAAATCTTTGCCAAAATAACAAATCAGACCACATAGATTTTGAGGGTCTTTACAAAATGTGCAAAACTTTCAAATCAGCGATCCAATTAACTGAAAATGAAAATCTTAAAAAAACAAAAGTAAAATTTATTATAGTATTATAAAGTTTGTTCAAAAAATTCTACTCTGCTTCCTCAGAAAATGTCAAAGCTTGTTGCATTTTTATTGGTATACCCTGTATTATCTTTAATAGTTGGCGCAATTAATATAATTTTGCCACTTATTTATAAATATCTCATGGGCATAATTGTGATGACTCAACTCGAAAAGCGGGACTTTGCGACAGAACACTTTTCGAGAAACTGATGAAAATAGGCAGCAAAAAATAAAGAAAATAATAAGAATTTCCAGCAGATTTTCTGTTGTAAAATTTGATCACCATGATCAAATTTAACAAGGTGTCATTTTAAAGCTTAGAAAATGTTTTAACAGATGAAATGATAAAATCAAAATTGATATTATCTGCAAAGTAACGCCCTGCGGGAAAACCCGAAACCCCGAATTTTTCCGGACCAGACCGGACCGAAACCTGGTCGGGAAATTATTTTTAGCTTTTTTCGGGTTCGATACGGTCCGGGAAAAATATTACCGGGGTCGACCGGGTCGGGGAATTTTTACTCAGGGTCGGGGAAAGTTTACATTCGGTCCGGGAAATGCTAAAGTTCGTTCGGGGTAAAAATAAAATGGAGCAACAATTAATCACTGTGTCTATAATGTCATTTTTTAACTTACACTTTCACGTCCATATAGTTAATCGTTCGTAGGCCTACTTTGCATTAGTTGCTGATCTGTCATTTGTTATTATGGTCTTGCATTTCATGCACCTGAAATCTTACGCTGTTCATTGAGTTGTGATTGCGCCATCATTAAAATTGACATAAATGTGATCGTCTCTGACACAGATATCGTGAAACACTTAGGAGTAGGCCTACTTTGTAATGAAAGAAAGTGATCTCCTGTTGTAAGTCTGATACGCCCAGCTTATTACTCCCAACCAGTTACTTCCAACTAGATTGCTCCTGTCAAACTGATAGAGGCTTGGGTTATGTTTAAATAGGCTGTTATACTGAAATACATAATAAGAAAAAAACTCATAAGTACACAAAAACAATAAATGTAAACGTTTTTTAATATCTGGAGGTGAAATTTTTGATTTATAATCATAAAAATCTATAAGCTTCAATTTGATATACACTTCAGGTCAAACCGAACCGAAGGTCGGCGCAAGCGCCTCTAGTCACTGACCACCACAAGCCGAGCCCGATTGAAGTGCTAATTTAGACTTGTGACGTAAACGAGCATTTCCTTCTT
>JXSR01S032255.1:9357-21753 GCA_000969725.1 Ophiothrix spiculata | reverse complement strand
CGTAAGTCTTGTCTTCACATTAGCTAGGTGGCGCAAACTGACGTTCGGTCAAACCGAACGGAAAACAGCCTCATAATCTTTTGTTATTCATGAATATTCGCATGGGTAACTCATGAATAACAAAAGAATTTACGTTCGGTTTGACCGAACGACAGTTTGCGCAACCTAGCTATTGTTCACATTGATTAACCGGTTGTGCTCGCTTTGCTTACTTGAGAGCGGTATTACACATGTTACATAGTCGGTATCTCCTTGTGTACTTGAGCGAGGCACATCATAATCAATATCAGGTTGCAAGATACTAGCAGACTTTAATGCCAAATAGGCTTTGTTTGGCTTATCGACGATGCCAAGCTTCATATACGCCTCTTGTTGTTGTTCCTTCTGCTGTTCTGAAGTGGACACGTCAACAGTCACTGGAGCTGAAGGTTTGTCTTCAGAGGTATCACGTTTATAAAGTGTTAATCCAAAATGTATATTCAGAGCAATTGCCAAACATGCCACTACTGCAAAGAGGATGGTAGTATAAACGGCCCAATCTAAAATTCTTGCTGAAGAACAGAAATTAGATTCTAAAACTGGTTCAGATGTCATGTTGAATATATTTGTAGTTATTTTAGTTTTGAGACTATTGGAATGATTGGTGAAATTAACCTGTCTGTAATTGTTGGAAACACCTGGGGTGACGATGTTGACAGAGAATCCTTCAACGTTGGTATTTGAGTTGGAATACCTATTGGTTGTTGACTGTTGGAACAGTTGAGATGAATGTTTGGATACAATAAACTCTCTAATATGCAAATTAAGTGCCATGTCAATTCAATAGGCCTTTCTGTGGTGATTTTGTTTTCTACTATTGATGTATT
Organism: Ophiothrix spiculata; assembly: GCA_000969725.1. Lineage (NCBI taxonomy): Eukaryota > Metazoa > Echinodermata > Ophiuroidea > Amphilepidida > Ophiotrichidae > Ophiothrix > Ophiothrix spiculata. The sequence continues at coordinate 20,887 of JXSR01S032255.1, read as the reverse complement.
TTTGCAAGTAATCCCTGTTTGTTCGTGCATAATACCATGCATTTTTAACAACAAACCATCTCAGTGTAATATCATCAGGACATACATTTTTAGCAATACAAGTCAGCGTTATTGTGTTATCAGATTTGCTCTGGTCCAAACATACCGGTTGTGTTAACTGTGATGCAACACATAAAGACCTTTCTCCTGTTACAATCGATGTAGTACCCTGACCATCTTCTACATATGTATAATGACAAGATATGATTCCAGTATCAATAGTAAATACATTTATTATCTCAAAATCAGAATAGGTGTTATCTATAAAGGTCACATCAACTCTAGGATCCTTAGTAATTTGAAAGATAGACAGTCGACACAAGGAGGATGGTCGACAGTCCATCTGCTTTAATATGTTGCCAGTAAACCGTACCTCCTGCAGCATCAGGGTTCGACACACGACAATGGAATAACACTGATTGAGCCTTCACCAACAGTTTTGTCGCCTCCAAGTATAACAATCTGTAATAATTATGTTGTTCTTCCTAATGTCATAAAACTGAAGCATGCGACAATAGAGAAGAACTTCAATATGGTTGATTCAACCATTACTCGCGTGTGTTGGTTTTTACACTTTCCAAGATAACAACTTATTTTGTCTTTTGCGAACTTCCTAATGTGTTTGTTCCAAAGTATTTCTATAATCATGATAATATCATTTGTATTCGTTTGAATCACATGATTAAATCAATGATATCATGATATAGTGCGAGACACTGAAATGACAGAAGCGTCTTTCTCTTAAAGTTTGGTGGCCTTCATGACAAAGTATATGTGTCACCGAACATCTAAAGGTACAACATTGCAAAGTTAATTTTGAGATACGGTCAGCTGAAGTTGAACATTAGCTAGGTTGCGCAAACTGTCGTTCGGTCAAACCGAACGTAAATTCTTTTGATATTCATGAGTTACCCATGCGAATATTCATAAATAACAAAAGATTATGAGGCTGTTTTCCGTTCGGTTTGACCGAACGACAGTTTGCGCAACCTAGCTAATGACTAAAATCGTACAGGGAGTCGATTTTTGAGAGATAGTAAAATTTGGGTTTCTTAAAGTGTATATTTTCGACAAATCAGCTCCTTTAGTATATGAAAAAGTATTACAAATATGAAAAACTTTGCGATTTTGTGACCATAGCAGATCCATTTGCTCAAAAGACATTTTTTTCTGTATTTCGACAAATGAAAGATTATACTTTGTAAAGCTTGACCATGTTGACTGCTAAATTTGGTTACAATCTGACATCAAAAACGCCAAATTCTAACTTTGACATAAAATCGAGCGGGAAATTGGGACATCAAGCGGGAAAAATTGAGAAGGACATGAAAAATGAGAGAGCAGCTGCAAGACTGCTAGACAGGAAACGTGGGGGAAAACAGAATATCGTGTCAAAAGATATGCAAAAGTCGCTTAAAACCTTTTTTTTTTTTTTTGCTTGTCAGTTTTTAAAATCGACTTGAATTTATATTGTATGTACGATTTGGATATTTTGCCGGCATGGCCGGTGAAAATCGGGAAAAAATCGGGACGAAATATCTATGCGTATTAATTTGGAAAACACATTTTTTTGTATCAAACAATCATTAACAAAAATGCAAGATAATGTGTATATATAAATTTATCCAAGTGATTAGGACTCATACGAATGCTTTGGAAAAATAAACTTTCGTGACCCAGACAAATTGATATGCATGGATGAAACTCAGTATTTCACTAAATATACGGAAGTAGTATCAAAAAATTGAGAAAAAACATAAAATTGTGCACTGCACATATTGCCTTAGTGATTGAACTTTGAAGTATTTTTATTTCAGCTTGAACAGTTATAATTTTCTTGATGTATTTACAATTCAGCAAGATTTTTGACAAGATTACCATTGTCTGGAAAAGATATGAAAATATATATACATCGATGTACATGTTGGCTAATATTAATGAATTGACAATGCGTTTCTGTAATAGGAAAGATCAAAGAAATATTTTTCTCACGGATTGTTAAATAAACAAGGAGGCAACACAAACCGAACACAAATATTGGTGAATAAGCATAGTGTAGGCCACTTTTATGTCGCGCCTACAAGTGACTGGCGCCTACAACCCACGATGGATGTGAAATAATTAGATCCTAATACGCACAGTTATTGAATGTAGTAAAAGAAAATTTACTTTCTAATACGAAATGGATGAATTTTCCACATGTAAGTACTTTTTCATTTTTGTGTGCTTCAATTTTATGCCACTAGATAGCACACAAGAAAGACTTCAACCACAGATTGATATACTGGGAGACAACAAAACTGTTGGTGAAGGCTCATCATTGTTATTCCCTTGTCGTGTTACGAACCCTGCTGCAGGAGGTACGTTTTACTGGCAACATATTACTGCAAATGGAATGTCAAGTATCTACCTTGAAACTATGCAATATACTAGAGCTAATGTGACCTCAACTAGGCCTATGGAAAACATATATTCACATTCAGATTTTGAGATTTTCAACGTGTATACTAATGATACCGGAATCATATCTTGTCATTATTCATATCCTATTGGTGGTGGCAATACACTCATCGTAAAAGCAGAGGTATCTTTATGTGTTGCTTCAGAGTCTTTGCACCCAACCTGTTTGGAACAGAGCAGATCTGATAACAATATCACTCTAATTTGCATTGCTCAAAATATATGCCCTGACGATGTTACAGTGGCATGGTTTGTTGTAGATAATGGTACAATGCAAGAATTAGCAGGAAATGTAAGTAAGGGTGCATCAATGGTAGAAAATATAATCACAACAAGAGAGCGTAATATATCGTCAAACTATATATGTGAATTGAGGAGTAAACTCTATTTTAATGTTCATCCAACTTGTTCCCTTACTCCACAACCAGTAGGTACTCAAAGCCCAACTCCAACTACGACGACGGAGACAACAAGTTCATTCATCACAAGCACAGATCTGCAGGAAATTTCGTCGTTAATAATGACGGATGGTACCTCATCTGCCTCTACGACTCCTAGTTTGTTTTCAACGATGGCTATCATCATCGGTGCATGTATAGGAGGGGCAGCAATGCTCGTTATAATAGTTATCGTGATATTCGTTTGTAGTCTGTGCATACGATGCTCTAAAAGAACTCCCGAGAGAAACTTTCATGTCAAATTTGAACGCAATGATAATGGTAACACTAACAAACAAACAGGTAATGGTAAAACTATGCTAGATCATTTAGATGACATTGATTACCTTCAACCAAGACCCGAAGTAACAGGCGCAGAAGAAGATGACTTTCCTGTATACGCCAAGCCTGACAAGACAAACAAGACTGCAATGTCCTCAAGAACGTCCACCCGGATCAACATCCCTCTGAACTTGGATAAAGAAAAGAATTATGAAATGAAAATTATCAAAGCTGATACGACAGATCATGAACAAACAAGCCAAACACAGGCATATTCTACTGTTAATGAAATTGGAATACATGACCAGAACCATGCTTCAGGCAAAAGAGAGCAAAACCTCTATGCTTCTGTACAGGATGCACTTGATACAGATACGAATCATAACCATGATAACCGGTCACAGAAGGAAAAAGTTAACCCTGATAAAACTGACAAAAGCATTCGTGATAAACCTCGCGTGGACAAAAGGGATTCGAACCCTTATGCAAGTGTGCAAGACATCGACACCGACAGTGAAGATAGTGATCGTCCAAAAATGCCATTACCGGAGCGCGATGATGCAATCGAATATGCATATGCTTATACAGGACTAAAAAAGATTGATCTTAGTTCAGATGAGGCTGACAGAAAAGATGAAAACAACGAAGAAACTGTTGGCGAGCCACATTACTTTGTTCTTGACAAGAATGATCAAAATAATGCAGTACTGAAAGATGAAGAGATAAATGGAACTGAAAATATGTCAGACCCTGAAAGCTGTAAAACTCAAGAAATTGAGGACAAGTTGGATCGGAAAGAAAACCGTGAAGACAAATCTCCCGATAACATGAGTTCGAATGAAAATGAATCGATCGATGTAAAGGAGCAGATAAGAAATGATATTATCACGATTGAAAACGCGCTTTACGAACCATCTGATGGTGAAGTTTAAAACAAATTATGCATTTTGATTATGTGACCTTTTTAAGATTAAGTTGGAATCATTATGATTTTGTCGATGGTGTTCTAAACTTAATTATCTGTTGTGATCACCAATTAATTCGATTTTGAACACCTCGTATAATAAACTAATCGTGCCCACGCATTGGTCAATTGCTATATCTTGTGTATATAACAAATACTATTTACCAAGTAAACGAATTACAAATAGTGTAGCATTTTCTCCACAAGTAATATGATGGCTCACCCCGAAAGGGGGGACTTTGAAGATGATATCAATTTTGATTTTTTCATTTCATCTGTTCCAGCATTTTCTATGTAAGCTTTAAAATGACACCTTGCTCGATCAAATTTTACAACAGAAAATCTTCTGGAAATTCTTATTATTTTCCTTATTTTTTGCTGCCTATTTTCACCTGTATCTTGAAAAGTTTTCTGTCGCAAAGTCCCCCTTTTCGGGGTAAGTCATCACATATATAGCAAATATATACTAAACAAAATACTTTGAGGGTCCTATTAGCCAGCATGTTCGGAAAATATGTACTGTATTACTTCGTCTTTAACCGCATATAGTATTTGTATTACCATTGTAATCAGAAATTTAAAAAAATACTCAGGGTCCACCACATAAAGCAGAAATCGGACGTTTCTTATTTAACAATGGAATATTCGAAGAATCTCTATCTTGAAGATTTAAGGTGTTTGGTCCATGGGAGATCCGCTAGAGCAATTTTTGTATAAATCGGCATGAATGATATTTTATCGATGTAGAACCGATTTTAAAAATAAAAATTGGGGGGTACGGGACTTGTTTTTGCATGAGAGTCTGTTTAAAAACACCATTTTTGGAGGTTTTGGGGGACAAATTAGTACAGGGGTCTATAGGAAATGTGGCAAAAGTGAAATTATTTAGTGTTGATTCAAAAAATCTGCTAGAGTAATTTTGTTAATTTTTTTATAAAAGTTGCGCACAAGTATGTTCTTTCAAATAAAAAAATAAAAATTGGGGGTCACGGACCTAATTTTCTAGAAAAATACTAAAATATGGCCATTTTTAGCTTCAAAACACTACTCAGAGAATATGCGCAAGCGTATTGCGGGACTAACCAACTCGGAAACTGGCGCGTACTGGTACGCGTGAACGGCGCGTGGACCAAACGCCTTAAAAGATTCATTGTTACAGTTCATGTTTTTATAAAAAGGATCAGCGTTCTCAATCATGCAAAGTGGCAGATAATAAATGGCAGTGTCAAGATTCTTTACGAACCATCATCTTGCGACTTTGAAGGAAAATATTACTCTTAAATGAAGTCAATTGAAATGCTTTTAAATTTTTAGATGTTTTTCAAGTTATTTTTGTTTATAATCTTATCAATACGATAGCCAAGTATCAAAAAATTCGAAGAGTATACTACTCAGATTGTCACATATAAAGGAACCCCAGAAATGGGTAGCGGTGGTATTGAGAAGTCCCATTTATGCAAATGAGCCAAGTGAATACAATTACGTGTATTATACCGCACATCCCACAACGGAATAAAGGGCATAATTCTTATTTGCATTGATGGGATTTCTCAATACCACCATTACCCAGAATAATAATACCTCTTCTATTGAGAAATTGAATATTGGAAGAAAAATCAAGATACCGTATAACTTTAAATGCGCTTTATTAAGATTGTATATTGTAACCAGATACTTTTTTGCAGTTTATGGTTTTACAAAAACAAGTTTTTAGATATTAAAATATATTATAACTTTTTGTTGTTTTTCAATTTACCGACATGTATCCAGATTACATACTTTTATACAGAAAAACAAGGAAACCGTTAGATGAGATCAGTAAAAAACTCCTTGTATTGTTGTGTTTTGATTCTGTTGTCAATATATCACATGCATTGTGACATTCCTAACGAAAAAATAATAATTATGTAGTATAGGAAGTGCACATGGACCTGCCGGTTACTAATTTGTTTGTTTGTTCATACACTCTAAAGAAAGTTGGGTTAAAAAGGGAACATGGTTGGCAGGTTGGGTAAAATTTAACACAATGTTTGGTAAAATTTGACACAATGTTGGGTAAAACGTGTACCATTTACCCAAGATTGTGTACAAAATAAACCAATATTGTGCAAACTTTAACCCAACCTGCCAACCATGTTCCCTTTTTAACCCAACGTTTTTTATCCAGTGTATCCAAAGAAATAGAGATGAGTAGGTCACCTTGTAAGGTACTCGTCTGCTCTGGGTATCGGTCTTCTCGCAGCATTTTGAAAAACTGGCATTAATTATATAATTTGTTGCATTATATCAAATAAGATGCGTATTTTCCGAAAAAATCTGCCATGAGGCCGCGCTGCTCATCAGTAAATTGTGGAAAAGCCATATTCTTAAAATTATCTTACTCTTGTTGAGTAAAAAATTACTCAACGGTCACAGCTCATTTTGTTGAGTAAAATCTTACTCAATGTTGGGTAAACTTTGCTCAACGTTGAGAAATATTGACTTAACCGAGTAAGATTTTACTCAATATTGAGTAAGATTTTACTCAACAATGAGCTGTGACCTTTTAACTCAACAAAGAGTAAAATAATTTTTAGAGTGCATATTGAAAATCTCTGCCAAGGACTGGTCCAAGTCTATGGCTTTAAACAGGGTTTCTATTCTCAGCCAAAAAATAAAACCTAAATCCCTTGACCTTTACATTTTCCCAAGAGCTCTCAAGATGGTTTCAAGTTTTTTCTATTTTTGAAAGGATTTTAAAAGAACATATCTTCAGATGGAAATATTGCAATTCTACTTCTTTGCGTATCTGCTGAAATATTGTGGAGAAATAAAAAACACAAAATATACTAAAATGAAGGTAAGTTGAGATTGTTAACCATTTTTTATGATTTAATGAGCAAGCTAAACAGATTGTGCCTAAATGAAAAGCGTATCTCAAAGATTTATATTTAAAATAGAGAAATAGGGCATTGAAAGTGAATCTAGTTCTTTCTGGCACACTTTGTATATACGAACTGTATCCCGGATGTAACGGGTGAATTATTTGTTTAAAAAGTCAATAGCAAATTATTTATAGCAATAGGATTCTTTTCTATATGTCCATGTACAGGTCAAGTCAACGTTTGTCCTGTTTTAACACTTAAGACCAAAAAACATCTGTTTTTTGCGCGTCAGCGCAAAAACGCGAAGTAATTTTTCATCGCTTTTCTATGTAATTGTCAAACTTAACCATACCCTTCACTTGGTGGCAAGAAAATTCAAATCGGCCCACCCCTTCCCATGCTAATTGACATAAATAAGCATTTTCGAGGGCGCTCTTCAAATTAGTTTTGCCCATAGTATCGTAACCGAACAACCTTTTTAAATTTTATTTCAGGAATGTATTTGTACTTACATACTGCAAATATGAGCCAAATTTCATTGAAAAATTCCTTTGGGAAGTGAGTTTTCACGTTTTTGGCGGGAAAATTTCAGTGACGCAACACCGCAAAATTTGTTTTGGCAGCCATTTTGAAACAGTTTGTCCGATTTTCAAATTTTGTTCTTTGTTTTAGTTCTTTTGAAGTACTTTACCTGTGACCAGAGTTTCAACGTGAAATGCCTTCGCGAAAGCTCTTTTTCGGTTGTGGGTCCATATGGACCCCACCCCCTTGACGGGCATGTGGAGGACCTTGACCACTTAAGTGTTAACATCCGTCATTATTGAAATTACACGTCGCGTTTGGGATACGAACTGTATCCCGGATGTAACGGGTGAATTATTTGTTTAAAAAGTCAATGGCAAATTATTTATAGCGATAGGATTCTTTTCTATATGTCCATGTACAGGTCAAGTCAACGTTTGTCCTGTTTTAACACTTAAGACCAAAAAACATCTGTTTTTTGCGCGTCAGCGCAAAAACGCGAAGTAATTTTTCATCGCTTTTCTATGTAATTGTCAAACTTAACCATACCCTTCACTTGGTGGCAAGAAAATTCAAATCGGCCCACCCCTTCCCATGCTAATTGACATAAATAAGCATTTTCGAGGGCGCTCTTCAAATTAGTTTTGCCCATAGTATCGTAACCGAACAACTTTTTTCAAATTTTATTTCAGGAATGTATTTGTACTTACATACTGCAAATATGAGCCAAATTTCATCTAAAAATTCCATTGGGAAGTGAGTTTTCACGTTTTTGGCGGGAAAATGTCAGTGACGCAACACCGCAAAATTTGTTTTGGCAGCCATTTTGAAACGGTTTGTCCGATTTTCAATTTTTTTCTTTGTTTTAGTTCTTTTGAAGTACTTTACCTGTGACCAGAGTTTCAAAGTGAAATGCCTTCGCGAAAGCTCTTTTTCGGTTGTGGGTCCATATGGACCCCACCCCCGTCAACCTTGACGGGCATGTGGAGGACCTTGACCACTTAAGTGTTAACATCCGTCATTATTGAAATTATACAAAAGAAACATAAAACGGAATATTGTAGTATTAAGCTCAAATCATACTCGGCCTCCAAACAAAATATTTCCTACAAAACATTTGGTCGTGACGTCACCAAATATTTGCCATCGAACTTTAACTATGAACGGGTAGCAAACATTTGGTCCAATGTATGTGGCAATTAAATAACGTGTGCAATCTAGCGCGAAATTTTGTTTGGTCTCAACTCGGTGTTGAAGTTATTTTGTTTGGCGTCAATCGTTATTTTTACGTCACGACCAAATGTTTGGTAGGAAAAATTTTGTTTGGAGGCCGACTATGAATTGAGCTTTATTTAATATAAAGTTAGCGCTGACTAATTCAATCAATCAATGATACAAGTACTTGCATATCATGCATACCCCATGAAGGAGTCTATTCGTACAGGGGAGCCACGGCTTTACGTGGCTGTTCGGTGTTTTCCCTTTTCAATCACAGGACGTTTAGGTTTTAGAATACAGATGTTCATGATGAAAGCTATGCATGGTTGTATTTTTAGTCCTGTTTTTAGTGCTTAGTAATAGTATGCTCGCTCTTGTCATGGTCTCAGAGCGCCAATGAGAGTCTCATATGGTCAAAGACAGCTCACAGAACTAATGAATCCATCAGAAGTAAGATAACAACAGCCATTGGAGTCCACACACTCGCTGGTTTGGTCACATTACACAGTTACAAGAGCTTTGTCCTTCAAAGATCTGTGGAGGGGAAACTAAAATGAGGCCGTCCCAAATTGACTTGGAGGGATAACATCGAGACATGGACAAATACTATATGCCATTCTACCAGCTTCTGGATACCGCTAACGACCGACAGAAGTGGAAAGACCTCATTAGTTACGCTCCTAAGATTTTTTACTTGTAAGAGCATTCGATTTTGTTCTGTTTTAATTCTATTTCCTCTATTCTATTCCATTCTATAGTTTCTAATCTATTTTTATTTTACTTTTATATTCTATTTCATAGAGGTTCTCACAGACAAATGATATTCAGGGACAACAATACATAACTGAAAAAATACTCATTTTGCCCCTAATTTGGTGTTTGTTTTTTTCAGAAATATGTAACAGAGACGGGAAATAAGATTATCTTTTTTAGGTGCAAGATTTGAGGTGAGACATAGTCTGAATTTGAAATTCTAGTTATTTGTACGGGGATGGTTAAATAATTTAAAATATTTTGCAGAAACCAACACCGATTTTGTGTATTACATTCAAGCATACTATTTCAAATCCGTTCGAATTCAATGATTCTAATTATCTAATCATAGACTATATAAAATATTTAGCTATATTTTTTTACATTTTAGAATATCTCCATCTTCTTGTTTTAAATTTCCTTAAATTTTGAATGTTTCAATGTGGTCCTCATAAGACCTTTCTTCACAAGACTGACCAACCGGTTTGTGCTCGCTTTGTTTACTTGAGAGATGTATTACATAGTCGGTATCTCGTTGCGTACTTGAGCGAGGCACATCATAATCAATATCAGGTTGCAAGCCACTAGCAGACTTTAATGCCAAATAGGCTTTGTTTGGCTCATCGACAACGCCAATAGTCATATACGCCTCTTGTTGTTGTTCCTTCTGCTGTTCTGAGCTAGACATGTCAACATTCACTGTAGCTGTCAGATTCGTTTTTTCTTCAGAGGTATCGCGTTTATAAAGTCGGAATCCAAGATATACATTTAGAGCAATTGAAAAGCATGCCACGACCAAGAGGATTGTTGAATAAATAGTCCATTCTGAACATTTTGCGAAAGAAGTGGCTGTAGAATTTGGAACTCGTTTAGATGTCATGTTGAATATATTTGTGGTTATTTTAGTTGTTGGGGCTATTGGTAAAAATGACCTCGAACCTGTAATTGTTGGATATGTTTCTGTTGATAATTTTGACGAAGATTCCAACGTTGACATTGGGCTTGGTGTACCTACTAGTTGTTGACTACTTGAACAACTGAGATGAACGTTTGGATAGATTTTACTCTCCAATGTACAAATGAAGTGCCTTGTCAATTCACTAGGTCTTACAGTGATTATTTCATTTTTTTTTATCATTGATGTATTATTGCTAACAATCCCCATTGGTTCATGCATTGTACAATAATTTTCAAGAACAAACCATCTCAGTGTAATATCACCAGGACACACATTCTCAGCAATACAAGTCAGTGTGACTCTGCTATCAGATCCGCGCTGTTTCAAACATACCGGTTGTGATGGCTGTGAAGCAACACATAGAGACCTTTCTGCTTTTATAGTCAATGTTGTAATGTTACCGACCGGTACAAATGTATAATGACAAGATATGGTTCCAGTGTCATTAGTAAAAACATTCGACATCTCCAAATCTGAAGAAGAACTGTCACTGACTGTGGTCACAACCACTCTAGGATATTGCGTCTTTGATCCATAGATAGTCGACATACCATTTTCTGTGACATGTTGCCAGTGAATGATACCTCCAACAGGGTTCGTCACACGACAAGGATATAACACTGATCCTCCTTCACCAATAGTTTTGTTGTCTCCTAGTATAGCAATCTGCGGTAAAGGTGTTTGAGTCCTCCCTGAAGGAATAAGACTGACACATGCAATTATGAAGAAGTTCTTTAATTTGGATAACTGCTCCATACTGTGGTGCCTCTGGGAGCTTCTGGGACGATAGTGGTGTTAATGGTATTGAAATTCTAACGATGCAGTAATAGCCAAATCAAATAGTCGTTATTATGAATGCTTAGCATAGCATCATTGTATATATATACGTCACAAGTAAGTATCGTCTCAACGCTAGTATAACCTTTTTGCACGAAACAGCATCACTCTAGTTGAGGTAAAATAGTATGATTCAATCAAACACAACATTTGTCTCCATGAATTGCTTTACTCTTGAATCAAATTTGGTTGTACC
>JXSR01S032253.1:11102-41013 GCA_000969725.1 Ophiothrix spiculata | reverse complement strand
CATTAAATATCATACATTATTCAAACAATATCAATTTGTAATAATTTCCATCCCACATATTGACATTAGTTGGTGTTAACAAAAATGTCAGGCAGGTTTAATGTTCATTTATGCAATCAAACTATAGCAGTCAAGTTCAGTTTGGTGATAATACACATATGCATTTGCAGAGCACCTTAAAACAAACAGTTTAATTTTTAATCAAGGTTTTAAATTTGATTTTCTGAACCTGGAGAAAGGACGATATCTGGACTTTCCCATCATGTTTACAATTGAATTTTGTACAGGTTGTCATGAAAGGTATTAGTGATGAAACAGCACAATTAGCAGATCTCATTCCAGTTTAGCATGTTTTATCACTATAGGTATAAATAAATGGAACAAGTCGGCATGCAATGAGTGCGTTTAATTGCAAAACATCAAGTGTACCTTGCAATCAGCAGTGCATTCAACGCGCAACCACTGGGTCTGATAGTGTCTGCGTAAGTTTCTGCAATGCGTTACATGCTTGATCATTAACACTTCAACAAATTGTTTACCTATAATACATTTCCATGACAACCTGTATAGACTAGACGGAATTCTCAGATATATGCTTAATAAAAAAGGAAGAGGCATTTTTTAGTAGAAGCGATTTGAACAACTTTTCTAGACCAGAATTTAATGCTGATTATGAAAATGCCGGTTGCCCCTACTGAATTTTGAGTGCAAAGGGGTCAAAATTTCAAATTCAAAATGGCCGCCAAAATACACAAATTTTATCATAAAATAGTTTAAAGCAAACTGTAAAACACTAAAAGTCTATATTTATCGTGTGGAAACATTTTGTTGGGCTATGAAAAATGTGTACACCTTAAATTAGGCCATTGGCATGTTTCAAATTCAAAATGGCTGCCAAGATGGCCGCCAAATAGCCAATTTTCATTAAAATCGACCAAAATAGCCTTTAAAATGCCTGATATCATAAATAATCAGCAGAAAGTAACATTTAGGGTTACAATAAGATCATTCTCCACTGCTTGTATTATAAACTTGTAGCAAACTTGAAATATCGCCTGTTCTGAGATCCAAAATGGCCGCCAAAATATCTTTTTATGTGCAAAATGGGTAGAGGTACTTCAAAACAGTATCAAAACACCAAATGTTTAAACAAAATGATGGAAAATGGCCATTTGGGTAAAAAGAGGAGCATTTCTTTGCAAATAAGGATATTAGCATGTTTCATATCCAATATGGACCCTGTAACTAGATCCAAAATGGCCACCAAACTATGTATTTATGTGCAAAAATAGGTTAAAGGCTCAGAAACAGTATAATAAAAACCCAAATCTTCAGAACAATCAATGGAAAATTGCTTTGTAAGTAACAATAGGAGCATTTTGTCCCAAATTAGGGTATTGGCATATTTCATATTCAATATGGAGCCTGTATTGAGATCCAAAATGGTCCCCAAAATATCATTTTATGATCTAAAATGGCCCCCAAAATATCATTTTATGCTCCAAAATGTGACTTAAAAATTTATTGAAATCACGAATTTTTCAAAATAATTGATGGAAAATGGCTTTTTAGGGTAACAATAAGCAATAGATCTCCCCTAATATGGGTGTTGGCATGTTTTAAATTCAATATATAGCCTGTACTGAGATCCAAAAATGCCGAAGAAACACAATTTTAGGCACATAAATGAGTTTTGGTGACTCTTAAATAGTATAGAAAACACCAAATATAGAAAATAGTGGATGGTAAATGACTTTGATGGTAACAATAGGAAAATTTCTTTGTTAGCATGTTTAAAATATATAGAGCCTCTGCTTTGATCCAAATATTGGCCGCCAAAATACAATTTTATTCACGAAAATGGATATGAACGAAGTTGAAACATTAAAGATATTGCATGGATTCGAAACATGTTGACAACCCTTTTTGGTAGAAATGGTCTCATAGTAACCCTAAAAGCCATTTTCCATCGATTATTTAAGCATTTGATGTATTTGATTCAGTTCTAAAATCACTGAAACCCATTTTTGCACATAAAAATTATATTTTGGAGGTCATTCTGGATCATAGTACCGGCCTAATATTGGATTTGAAGCATGCTCACTCCCTTTTCTGTGATGGAATGTTCCTCGGGCTACCCTCAAAGCTATTATTCCATCGACTATTGTATGATTGTATGCATTTGGTGTATTTGATACATTTCAAACTCACTTAAACCAATTTCCGTGCATAAAACGGTATTTACACGGCCATTTTGAATCTAAGTACAGGCTCCATCATGAATATAAAGCATGCTAACACACTTTTTGGAAGAAATGTCATCATAGTTACCCTCTAAGCCATTTCCCATTGGGTGTTTTTTAACATTTGGTGTTTCTGATACAGTTTCAAAGTCACTTAAACTCATTTTCATTTATAAAATTGTATTTTGGCGTCAATTTTGGATCACATCACGGACTCCATATTATATTTAAAACATGCTAACAACATAATATGGGAAGAAAATGTTTTTGTTATCATCAAAGTCATAATACCATCTATTATTTTGTAAACTTGATATTTTCTATACTGTTTACAAGTCACCTAAACCCATATTAGTAGCTAAAACCGTATTTTGGCAACCATTTTGGATCCAAGTACAGGCTCCATATTGGATTGGAACATGTTAACACCCTTATTTGGGAAGATATGTTCTTATTGTTGCCCAATAAAAAGCCATTTTCCATCAACATATTTTTGTTTTTGAAACAGCTTCAAAGTCACTTTAACCCATTTTGAGCTTAACATAATATTTTGGCGGTCATTTTGGATCTCAGTACAGGCCCATACTGGATTTGAAGCATGCTCACTCCCTTTCCGTGGATGGAATATTCCTTGGGATACCCTCAAAGCCATTTTCCATTTATTATTTTAAGCATTTGGTGTTTTGATACATTTCAAACTCACTTAAACCAATTTCCGTGCAAAAAACGGTATTTAGGGGGCCATTTTGAATCTCAATACAGGCTCAGTAATGAATATGAAGCATACTCAAACCTTTTTATGGGGAAGAAATGTCCTTATAGTTACCCTGGAAGCAATTTTCCTTTGGTTATTTTGAATATTTGGTGTTTCTGATACAGTTTCAAAGTCACTTAAACTCATTTTCGTTCATACATTTGTATTTGGGGGGCAATTTTGGATCATATAAAGACCCCATACTAGATATCAAACATGCTAACAACATTATATAGAAAGAAATGATCCTATTTCAGAAGGTTGTATAAATCAATTCCTATTGTTAGGTACCATCAAAGTCATTTACAATCTCTATCTATTGTTACCACCAAAGTCACTTACTATCTATCATTTTGTAAATTTGATATTTTCTATACCTTTTACGAGTCACCTAAACCCATATTTGTGGCTGAAATTGTATGTTGGCAGCCATTTTAGATCTCAGTACAGGCTCCTTTTTGGATTTGAAAAATACTAACACCCTTTAATAGTTGGGAAGAAATGTTCTTATTGTTGCCCTAAAAGCCATTTTCCATCAATCATTGTGAATATTTTTTGTTTTTGAAACAGCTTCAAAGTCACTTTAATCCATTTTTGAGCATAAAATAATATTTTGGTGGCCATTTTGGATCTCAATACAGGCTCAATATTATATATGAAAATACTAGCACACATATTTGGGAACAAAATGCTGCTATTGTTACTTACAAAGACATTTTCCCATTGATTTTTTTTTTTGAAATTATGTATTTTTGATACTAGTTATTTTGAAGTGCTTTTAACCCATTTTTCAAATAAAAACGTATATTTTCGTCCATTTTTGGTCTCGATGCAGGGTCCATTTTGGATTTGAAACATGCCCACACTATTATTTTGGAGGAAATGCTCCTATTGCTACCTGCATAGCCATTTTATGTTGATGTTTTTGAACATTTGGTGTGTTGACACTGTTTTGAAGTGCCTCTACCCATTTTTGCACATAAAAAACATAATAAGGCGGCCATTTTGGATCTCTGAATAGGCGCCATTTTGATTTTGATAAATATTTACAATTTAACTAGGGGCAAATGATCTTGTTGTAACCCTAAATGTTATTTTCTGCTGATTATTTATGATATCAGGCATTTTAAAGGCTATTATGGTCGATTTTAATGAAAATTGGCTATTTGGCGGCCATTTTGGCGGCCATCTTGAATTTGAAACATGCCAATGACTTAAGTTAAGCTGTATGTATTTTACACAGCCCCACAAGCAATTTCCATATGATAAATATGGATTTTCTAATGTTTTACTGTTTGTTTAAACTATTTTAAATAAAATTTGTGTATTTTGGCGGCCATTTTGAATTTTGAAATTTTGACCCCTTTGCACTCAAAATTCAGTAGGGGCAACCGGCATTTTCATAATCAGCACAAAAAACTGACCCAGAAACAATGCTCAAAATGCTTCTACTAAAAAATGCCTCTTGACATCACCTTTTTGAAAATTCCGTCTAGTCTAGTACAAAATTCCCTTTGGAAGCAAGGCATGATGGAATTGTTCTGACATCTTCTTTGCACCATACATTGACCCTTGTGATATTTCCATGCGCACATTCGTTAGGCAAAATATAAATTTCTTGGACAATGCAAACAAAAATCCATGTACTAGGGTTGCATTACAAACAATGTAGCGCTGCATGCTGGATTTCTAATTATACTGTCCAATAAAGTATTGTTGGGTTATAACACTTTTTTACATAGTGCAACACAAATGTTGAATATATCTAAAAATGTTTGATTTTGAACAAATATGTGATGAACTAACTCAAGATATTGATTTGTGATATTGGCAAGAAATCAAATTTTGTTCATCATGTCCTCCCTCAATATGTTGTTCATCTCCCTCTCCCCTACTCAGAAAATTGTACATGGCATTTTTGCAGTCACCAGTATAGGGATTCTGTTTCTATATCTCTTTACATACACTAGCCATTTAAAGTATTTCCGCACAAACACTTTATTCAGCCATATCTCACAAGGCGTTTATAAGGAAACTATCTGGAAACGTATGTTGCTTTGTGCGGAAATACTTTAAATGGCTAGTGTAGTATGTTTCTTACTGTTTTGTGGACATCCTATTGCTCTTTAAAGTTGAACTGTATCTATACTTAGATCTTAGTCTGTACTTTAAAATTTGCATGGTTTAAAGAGTTATTTTGTTTTGATATGTGGTAAATCTTTTCAAGTCTGCCTAAATCTTCCTTTTTATTCACAGCCTGTTTTTAGAAATCTTAAATGCGCCTAGCCCACCTGAGAGTGATGATATTCAGTTCATAGAAGATGGATCCTGGAGGCCGATGATGGATAAGAAACAACAGATGACATCACTTCACAGTTCACAGACGACACCAGTGAAATGTGAAGATGTTACGATAGGTGGTAAGTACACCATTGAATTTCACTCGTTGATGTTGTCGATGCATAAAAACATTTGTGTGGCCTGCACAGGAAATTTAAAAAAAGGGAGATTGTACCAAAGAAATGGAAAACGAGAATCGGCACTCCCTGCCATCTTGTTTGCAGTTGTCGCTGATGGAGCAGAGTTATTGAACCTCCAGATATGTCCAGAAATTGGCCCGATTGCTAGGTAGGTCGTGTAAGTCTTTGCCTTACGCTTCGACAGCATGTGTATTAATCAAACAAAGCATTATCTAATAGAGAGTATCCACTTCACTCACGCGTGATTGCAAACAAAAGAGTTTCCCGTAGTATTCCCCATTCAATCAATTCAATCAATGACCTCGTGTAACTTGGCGGGCAATTTAAAAGTTATTATGTTCAAATGCATTATGTTCCGGGTGCTACTCTTCTGAATGATCTGAACATTCTATAGCATTCCCGCAAAGATGGCCGCTAATTCAAAACACGGATAGTCTCTATAGACCAGGGGTTCTTAACTAGTTCTTACAAAGCGTCATTGTAGGGTTATTACTTTTGTATTTCTTTGTTATGAATTGGCTTGTACCCACTGTTCCTGCTGTTGGCGAAGGAGACTTGGAAATTGGCGCAACAGGTTTCTGTCAATGTGTGAAAAAGATGCCTTTTCTTGCTTTGTTTTGTCAATCTGCAGCCTCGGCTTGTGATTTTGGTGCAAGCACCTCTAACTTTGTTATAATTGGTTGAATTGGTGCAAGCTCAAAAACATTAGCGGGAACACTGTTTGTACCTGTTTGTTAAGTGATTGAATTGGAACTAAACAGCGAATGGTGTTGTCATTTAATTGTGACAGTTCTGGTTGTAATATGCCAATTAAAGGAATGGTCTATAAAACAATGAAGGAAAAAATGAATTTGAATATAGGACAACTGCTTAGAATTGATTGAGCATCTGTTTGTTTTAATCAGAGAATGAGAATTTGTTTGCAACCTGTTTCCGTATTACTCCTGGTACAGTTTCTCTCCTCGAAGTTTTAACATTGACTAATGTACACAATGTGTTTGTAATTAATGGTTACAGGTGAACTCAAAGCAGAGCCGCCCTCCATTATCATTTGTGAAACTTTTGTTTTCTACGTCTCATCATTTTGATTCCAGTGCAGTTTCTCTCCAAATTTTAACATTGACTAATGTATGCAATGTTTTTACTGTTACCATGGTTACAGGTGAACTCAAAGCAGAGCTGACATTATCATCACCCAGGAAAAAGAAAGCCAAGATAGAAATCATTGACCTTACACTAGAGAGCGATGATGACGATGAAGAAGATGATCTGGTAGAGGAGGAACCCAAATCAGAAACACCAGAACTTGTGCGTGACAACGACTTTGGCAGCACAATATCAGCATTTGCTAAAGGGTCGGTTACGCCTCCTATTATTAATCTAGGCACTCCTGAGTATATCACCTCCTACAGTCCTCACACTATTTCAAGCAATATTGCCAGCACCAGCAGTATTGCAAGCACATACTCATCCAATAGTATTCCCAATACTTTTGCAAGTTTGTTGGACCCTAATAGGCCTTCGTTTGATGCTAGGCACTTTCTGTCTAGTAACCTGATGCCTAATTTACCGCCATTACCCTACTTGCCATCGTTGAATCACTTTGAAGATGAGGTGCTCGATTTGTCGGATTTAGAAGAACTGTCAGTACCGTATTAGATTATTTTATGGTGGGTCTTAAGCATCGATAACAAAATCATTTCCTCGACTCTGAAAAATCGCAAATGATAATTATGTAAAAGGCACTCTGTATGAGCAATATTTCCTACATGAAAAAGAAAACTTGTATGGTAAAGCACAAGTGCACATTTCTTGTGTACTTCTAATGTGATTTCTTGATTTTTTACAAGTTCCAAAGTGTCTTATCAATATTGTCCAGAGTGTCATATTTGGTGTGTGCCACAAGTTGAAAACCGGGATCTTGATTGATGAAAGACACATTGATTCAACAGTATCACAATACCAATTCTTTGAATTCAAATATACCTTTCAAGTAGTCATATGTGGAAATGTTTTCAAGGTGTGGCGGACTTGGTACATTCTATGTTGACTGAAGTACTATTAGTGGTTAGGTGAAGCGTGCAGCTGAGCCAGGATATGTCACTGAGCGGATCATACTTTTTCATATCATACCGACGCTGAACCAAGTAACGAAATTTATCATACCACTCAGTCAATTTTAATTTTTTAGTTTTATTTCACAAAATTTAAGGAAAAAAGAAACTTCTTATGATGAACGTTTAACTCTACATAATACTACGCATCCCTATAATATAAAATACAACGTTTCGGATAGGTGCTTATTTGTTGTGGCACATTCTCCTAGCCATACACTTCTACAAACACAAAACTGATCAGTAATTTTCTTCTATATCAATTTATAGCAATTATTGCACCAGTCAATATGGCCCGTATTCCGGAAAGATGTTTTGCTAAACCATGGTTTAACTGAACACCAACTGTCCAGGAATGATAAGTGGAATAGTTCAATGAGCCATGCTGTTGATGAGAAATTAAAACCATGGTTTAACTAAACAACTTTCTGGAATATGGGCCTATGTATCCAATTAATTAGACCAAGTGTAATTTATGTGTTCTCTTAAACCAGAATTAATGCGATTTTACATGGGTCATGGAAACACTGGAAAGTCTTTGGGTTTTTCATTTTCATTTTAATGGTCTTGGAAAAAGTCATGGAAGTATGTTACGTTGAAAAAGTTCTGGAAGTTCTTAGAATCGGGATCAATCGATCTTTTTTATCAAGAATAAAGTTACAGTTCATTTAAAGTTCACTCTTGTTTACTGATGACAGTTATGCTGAGCAAAAGATGTCATGGGCAATTGTCATAGATATTTATTGTTCATAAAAAGTTTTCAAATCCTTTGATGGTCTCGGCCTATATTTACAGACCTCAGTTAAAATCATTAGATGGACATCAAAGTCGTTGTCCTAAAGTTGGTGCAATAATTCTGTGGACCATGTAAACAAAGGTTCAGATGCAAGTTGCATTTACACATAGGTTTACATTGAGTAATTACGGGGCACCAATTTTTGCTAGTCAGGCAAATATCTTGTCAAATGTGAGAGTCTCAGTAATGAATTTGGGAATCAACAGTATATTTCTTTTGCATAGCAAATTGCAATTCACATCTTGCTCTTCAAGTCAGTTACAAACAAGAAATAGGCATGACTGGTAAATCTCTGATTCATGTGATACCTAACGCAAGCACTAAGCTCAGATTTTATCACACAGATTCAAGAAACCCACCTTTTTCTAGCAACCAGTGATGCATGCACCATCTCACTCATGCATGTGTTTTTACATTGTTGCTTCTTGCATGTAGTTTATTGTCACACATTTGATGTAAATCTTGGACCTTTGTGGCATGTATATTTGTTATCTAGAAAGGAAATATGAAGAGTCCATTTGTTCAGTGTAGATGTAAATATCAAATTTGTTGGTTTCAATTTGCTTGTAACATTCTGTCACACAAGTTCTTGCTATTGATTGCATTTTTCATTGAGGTATTCAGTTTGATAATTCAACCTCTTAAAGTGTTGATGCTCAAAAAATGAATAACTTGTAACCATAGCAGATGACCATGATTTGTCATAGCCTATCAACAGGTAATTGTTGTCTACACGCTGTTTATTATCAACCTAAAATGAGCATGACATCTCATTGACGACAATTTTAAGAGCACCATATTTCCCAATTATTGTTTCTAATAAATTTTGGACACGAACTGACAACCTGAACGCAGCCACCACATATCCACAAGTTTTGACAAGCACAAGAGCAAAATCTACGCAACCATATTTTAAATCAGTAATCCACAGTGCTGTGACATCTTGCACCTGGAAAGTTCTTTGTTTGCATAAATGCACACGCAATACTGGTTCTCAAGGCTCTGAATTTTCATGTCTGAAATTTATTTGAAACAACAATATTATGCAATCTTCTGTTGAGGGATTGGAGGATCCTACCACTTTATCATGTTATATCCCAACTTTGTAATATCCGTGTTCTAGGAAGAAATTGGTATGATGGTAAGAGAAAAATACTTATTTAAAGCAGGAATTTTCTTTTATCAGATTTTGTTACATGGATTATTCATAAGTATGGCATATGCTTCATAAGCATCTTTGGGCTGATGTCAGCTCAATGAAAGTACACATTGGTATTTATAATGTAGACTCAAGACCAATTTTTCAACTTTATAGATTAATATCATATATAGTTAAACATGACAGTGCACCTTACTCTGTTAATCAAGGTTTGAGGGTAATAGACTTCAGGAGCACTAACATGACACAGGCCAAGTAAAAATAGAGTTTTGTTTCCAGTATCATGATCAAATTAAATAATTAAGTAGATTAGAAATATCTTGTATATTTAAACATAAACGTGTTTAGAAAGAAGGAAAATGAGTCAGCAGAATAATGACAACACCAGTATTTTTTCTTATCTTTTCCAAAAATATCACCACAACTCATCCGCATACTGGAAACAGAACTATTTTCTTCTACCTTACCAACAATTTATCACAATGAGCACCCTAACTTTGTATCGAGAGTATAAATAATTACCAATATAGCATGCTAAATCACAAAATCTTTAGTTACGCATGACAATTTATCAGCATAGCATTGTCCACATCACTCTAATCTTCAGTTATATACAATTTAACAATATGCCAATAGCACCGCAACCTTCAGGTACAGCTTAATGCCCATGATATAGGCAGGAGCGGACATCCGGGCATTTTGTTTACATCCGGGACGTTTGTCCAAATAGCGCGGTAAAAACAATTGCCGACTTCCCATTCAACCCAATGGAGAAAATGCTGGCTCTCGGAAACTTTTGATTGATTTTAGCAAAACTTCAAAATATTTCGATTCCAAAATCATATGAGATGTGTAGTATTCAAACCACAAAAAAATGACAAACAGCTCATCATTTCACAGATTTACTTCTCGCTAAAAAAGAAAGAAAATGAAGGGATGCCTGGTTGAAGTATTGATTGTTTTCACCGTGCACGAAGTCAAACGCGAGTTATTTTTAGATCATTGTGATGCGTATGACGTAGGTCCGCTCACTCCTATACAAGACGAAGCTAGCGTCTAGCTAAACGCGAGCCAAGACCCTAAAGTTGAAAATATTTTAACTTGCTAGCGTCTTTGTTGCGTTTTGTGACCCATTTTGAAGCAATCAAATAGGAGAGATAATGCTTTCATGAAATTTTTAGAAAACCAATGGTCTCTCTCAGTGTTCCTGCTAAGGCTGTTTGGCACATCATTGGTACAGGAGCCATTAACATTGATGCAACAGGGTTCTGAAAATGTGTAAAAAAGATTTTTTTCCTTGCTTTATTCAACCAATTTTCAGCCTCAGCTCGTGATTTGGGGTAAGCACTTCTCCAACTTTATCAAAATTGCTCTAATTGGTGCAAGATCAAAAACCTTGTAGCGTCTTTTTGGTGATTATGTTGTGTCAAAATATGGACAGACAAGTTGCAACTTTTGTCCATTGGCATATTTAAAGAAGCAAGATCTGATTTTGGATTTTGATGTCAGCCACATTAACCAATGTGAAATCTTAATTAATCAAGATTCTTGTATGGCTTGACTAGGTGTATGTAGAATTTTTTTTGTACTAAATAGTATGCGAAATTTTTCGTACGTATATCATTGCGTTTCAAGAATATGTGCAGTATCAGTGTTTGACAATTCAAGTCTCTTTCAAATTCAACATGTCGCAAGCTAAAGTCAACAGGTCTTACAGTAACTTGTTCACATATAAATGGCAGCATTCTCATCAGACTTGAGTTGCACTAATATGCAGATTGTTAGTTATGAGTAAAAATGTTTGTTAGATTCTATCTTGTTTTCAGTCAATGTTTCTCTTGCAATAGGAGTTACTCAGTACAAGGTGTGGATTGAAAAAAAAAGACTGAGTCTTGCTAATATGCAGATTGTTAGTTATGAGTAAAAGGTGTGGATTGAAAAGATACATTCTTGGGCTTGACTTGTCTCCCAATGCCTTCATTTGATGATGAGCACTAATCTATGCTGATGCATGTAGCTGTAGTAGTCTCTCTCTGCTACAATCTAATCATACAAATTAACACTTTCGTATAGATATAACAGATTCATATCATTTCTACATTCAATTAACCCATTAGACTTGCAACATCTTCATCCAACGTTTAAAATGTAGAATTTTCAGTTTTCAATTTTCCTACCTGATTTTCTAATCATCTTCATTGTGGCAAGCTCCTATCCCAGATGTTTTCAGAGTGCTCTACTGTATACCTACAGCAAGCAACGGCATATGGCGTTATCAGCAGCATTTGCTGAGGTCATTTGTTGCAGTCGCTTGTCATTGGAGCATGTGGCCGAGTGTATAAGGCACCCGTCTTATAGTCCATAGGTTGTGAGTTCGAGATTCTGCTTTTTCAACATGGTGTGTCCTTGCCAAGACTCTTTATCCTCATTGCGCCCTTGCAATATTTAGTGTTCGCTCATTTGGCTGCAGTCTACAAATTGCACTGTGTTTGTTTAGGTATTTATAATAATTAAGAAATTCTAGCAATTTGATCTGCAGGTCACGATTAGAGTTTGAAATAAAACCCTTATTTATTAATGTCAATATTGTTTCCTGCTATTGCAGCACAAAACAACAAAGACATTGTATCATTTGTTGGTCACATGAAATTCAAGATTGGATACTTTAAAAATTGAATGCATTTTGGATGATGTGATAACAAACAATAACCAAGACACAGAAATGGCACTTATCTTTATAGTCATCTTACATACTGCAACTATTGCATGATCATCAATTAAGTTTTAACGTTTCTGAAAAACAAATACACATTTAAAGTTGATTTTAAACAATTTGGAATGGTCATTTCAGAAACACTAAATTAGGGATGCATGGCTTGATAATGGTTTATTTGAGATACTTAACATCATGGCTTATCAATCCATCAATACATGTCTCTATTTCATTTTGAAACAAATCTCTTTTCTTCATTACTGAAATTATGATTTGTTGGACAATATTCCAATTTACATTTTTGTCAGAGGAATTTCGATTACAATAATAAGGAGTTATTTTCAAGTAAATAGATTTTAAAAATTCTGCTATTCAATGGAAATGCTTTGTTAACTCAATGTCAAATTTAGTTATGTCATTTGCCATAAGCCCTTCCACAGAGCTAACTTTTTTTTGTGATACGCTCTTCCAGTGAGGTAAAATTTCAAGAGTAGTGAGGATATAATGTTGTTAGTTATTTTTTGTAATGCAAGAAGACTACAGATGCTAGCGGGTCTGGCAAAAGGAAATTTCAATTAAGTTTGTGTAAATAGTGCATTTCAAGTATTTTATCAATATGGAAAAAAAAAGAAATTCAGATTTTGTAATGGATCTGTGTGCCCCTTATCTTTTACTAGTTTAGTTCTTTAGATGTATTAGAAAGGTCATAAGTTTGATTTTCAGAAAGAAGAAAAAGCAAAAACAAAAGCATCAGTTCCTGTTTACTTTAGAGATTTTTAAAGATATTAAATTTTGAATTCAGTTTAATTGCTTGCAAGGTTGAAAGTGTAAAATAATGCATGTCTTAATTTTCGGAATGAAACTTTGTATTACCTATAAATGAATTTATCATGGATTTTGTTGCTTTTGTTTATATTGAATGATTTTGTCTTCTAAAAGAAGAAACAGTTTGAAGTGAACAGAGTTCAAATTCTTGGTTTACTTTGGTTCACAGTTTACCAAAACTTGAATTATCAATCTCTTAATAAAGTCAAGCTGCGTGATGAGTGGCTGTGGTTAAAATTGTATCCCAAACAATCCTTGTGTCACAAACTGATATTTTTGTAAAATTTGGTAAAATGTTTTGTTTGGTCTGCATCACAGACTCAAGAAAATCACTGCTAATGGCTTCTGTGTCCATTTGCTTTGAATTAAAAAGAAAACCCCCTTAATTGCCAAATATACAGACATTTAACTATATGTGACCCGTCATATCGAAAGGTACCTTAATGTCGGCATAGTAAATTACGAGATACAGGCCATTGAAGCTGAGCATAGTCAAAAATCACGTCCAAGGTTAAATTTCTAATTTCAACAGAAACGTTACCTTTGGAGTGTATTCTATCATATTAATCAGGTTCCAACATCCGAATCATAAGACAAATGTTTTAAAAACCAAGATAAAAATCCTTCCTCCATTCAAGTTTTACCAGTACAGAAACTTTAAACCTGATTTTCCCAGAACTATAGTTTTCTGAATCAGCCCGATGCTTTTTACCAATTTGGATATAACTTTGCAATCGAACATCCAATAACCAAAAGCAAGGTATCATTTTAAAGCTTAAAATATGATCTTTCAGATGAGACCAAAAATTAAATTTTCATTTAGGGACCCTTAAGGTACTTTTCGATATGACAGGTCAAATATGATACCATTAAACGGTTATTGAGTGTCTGTATCAGTTTGTTTGTTCATTCTTATTATCAAAAGTGTTGATGATTTTTTATTATAGATTTATTTCTATTCATATTACTTACTTGACAAGCTAGTATTAATTGCAAAATTTTTCATAAACAGAATTATTTAATTGTAAATATTGTGTATAAAAGATTATTTAATGATGTATTTTGTCCTTATATCAAGTATGGACAATTTTTTGCTTGTCCAAAATTGATGCACCATGGAAATCGTTATATAGAATTTGGTTCACACAGAACAGTGAAACGATACTGATTAAGAAGGCAGATTATAAGTTATAGACTGGAGCATGGTAGAGTAGTTAGAGCATGGGGCTCAATAAAACAGTGGTTCTTGGTTCAAGCCCTTCCAATTGTTCTGTGGTTTTGGAGTCGTGTTATGCCGTTTCTCATCTGTGACAATGCTCCTACTTTTGGCGCTGTGTACAAAAAACACCTTGTGCAAGCTAATTATTTGATTTCACATAAGGTACTAACAAAAGAAAATTTTCTTGAAAGAGAATTGATCCAAAAAATAAAATATAAAAATTTTGTCCACTGCCCCTTTAAAAAATAGAGGAAGCTTTGTTTATACTAAGGTCGTGTTCTCACTGAACATGTGAGCTCAGACCTAGGTCTGAGTCCACATACAAGTGGGCTCGGCCCACATTGATTTCCTGTTCTCACTGTCGCAATAAAGTACTACCTCCCGTGCCAAATGTCAATGTGGTATTGAGTCCACTTAATATCAGGATTTATTTATTTCTATAGTGGCTTAAAACTAAATTACAAGAAATATTACCTTATAAAAATATATAAAACATCAAGATTACACACTTATTTCATAATATAGTTTACACTAACTTAAAACGATGAAAACTTTGAAGAAACGATAGAAACTTAAGATAATATGATTTTAAATTAAAACATAACATGCTGTGCATGTATACACGTTTACTATTTAGAAAATACAGCTAGCCTGCAATAGGTTGTAATAACAGCCAAACTACTGTAACAGTAGTACATGTGTATGTGAGCCGGGCCCACTTACGATGACAAACGCGTTCTCACTATGCATTTGGTACCACGTCCTGGTACCGAGACTACCTACATGAGGTGGTCTCGGAACTGATCTCGGATGTAGGTCTGAGCCCACTTAAAACGCGTTCTCACTGGGTAAGGAAGTGGGCTCGATGTAGCATCGAGTACCACGACCTGGTACCAAACATCACAGTGAGAACGCGCCCTTAGTTGTACAATGTTAATTCAGAAAAAGTCTTGAGTTTTGATTCCACTCTCACCTCATTGAGAATCCGAGTCAGCTAGACTTCAGATTAATCATCAGTCATCAAAATTTACTTGGCCGGGGTGCTTTTTGTCTTTTTTTCTAATTAAACTTTGTGGCACATGTGCTAAGTGGAAGGAGTATAGTCCAAATTTTTGTTTTAAATATTTTTGATTAAAACAGAAGTGCACTTAGTTCAAAATAGTACTTTGGATATTGATATGATTGCATAATAGACCAAATGGCTGAAGAGATGAGCATTTAACTTAACCAGCTCCTTTCACTGTTTTGTGGTATCTAAACTCCACATCATAAGTTCCTACCCGTGATTTGTACATGCTTGCAGATTAATTGATTTAACGGTTTTCTGATAATTTTTGGCACACAAACCAAATCTCATCGATTTGAAGTTGGAATATATCAAGTTCATTATCATGCAAGGCCGTTTTGCAAAAAATAATCGATTATAAGAAAGTACATCTGAATTCAATTCTTGTAAATTGGTCAGTTACACGCAGAGACCCATCATCAGTACCAAATGAGTACAGGGCCAGTGTTTATTGTTATACGGTATCCAACAGGTCAATAATGCTATCGTGTGCCATTTCGTTGGAATTGAATAGCCTGCGCTGTGGAGACAATCCTAGTGTTATTTATCCCGGCTACTGGCGGTGTGTATTCATGGTGTGTGTGGTTATACTGTGTGTCATTCAGGAATTTGCAAGAATTGGATTCCGGGTAATTTTTTAAAATTAACTGTTCTTTGCAAATTGGTGTCGCTTGTTGGCAAATTTGATACGTTCCGACTTCAAATCGATGAGACTTGGTTGGTTGTGCCAAAAATTATCAGAAAAACATTAAATTAATTTATCTGCAAGCACGTAGAAATCATGGGTAGGAACTTATGATGTGGAGTTTATTTGATAGATTGCTATAATGTTAGATTATGAAAAGGACCTATTTACATGAAACAATTTCACAGTGTGAAACTTAGTTGCAACGTTATTATTGAGATATACTGTATAAAATACAATATGTAAAGATTTTCCAATGAATGTTTTAACACAGGGTGCATGTACTTCCACTGTGTATATTTTATGTTGTTGATAAAGCTAAGGTGTCTATTTTAAAGCAATTTATGCAAATTTTGTTTTTGTTTAATTCATTGCATGATAACAGTATGAGAAACCAGAATATAGTCCCAAAATTGAAGCCAAAGTTTATGACTGTATGGTTGAAGAGGGCTTTACCTGATCTAGTGATGCACAATTCATTTCAGTGTTGTTAAATTTGGAGATTTTTTTTTTATAGTTAATGGAAAACACCTAAAAGAAAATAACTTCACATTTCAATTTTTATTTGATCTGTTGAAGATCAAAATGATTTAATTAGTTTCTTGTAAAGATTTTTCTAAAGCACTTGGCATGCAGGCTTTCAGTATTCCAAGTTTAACCAATGCTAGTAGTTTATCAGATTTTATCACAATTAGTTCGAAAATCACACTTAACTGTGGACCTTTTGGACCATGATTTTTGGACTAGTTAAGAAACTCTTCTACTGTCCTGATGAATATTTTCAAGAATTAACCAATTCTAGTGTAAATTTATGAGCTACGGCACTAACTCTAGCAGTTTATTAGTAGAGGAAATGGTAGACTTTGGTCAATAATATTGGGAACTCTGTATCCACTTGTCCAATTCAAGTATACCTTTTGTCAGGCCCTTGGAATTAGTAGATACCCTCGCTTGGAAATGTTCAACAGATCTTCATACCCAATGACCCAAGACATTTTGAAAGTATTGTAAATATATTTGGCACGGAGGTATGGAAAAGTTTAATGGTACTGCAACCCACATTTAGAAAACCAATAGTTGAATTGGATGAGTTGGTATATTTTAGTTATAACTGTCATACATGGTGCTGACATGTTCTAATCACAATCTGAATTTAAGTTTGGTTTCAGTTTTTCACGTTACTTTGAATGGTGTTAATATGGCAAGAGCCAGTAGTGTGAAGTAAATTTATGGTCTTGATTAGTAGTTGTGATCGAGATGAACTTATTTGAATCTTGAGGTCCTACTGTAACCAAACAGAAAGGTTATAATTTTTCAGTTCATTGTGCTTGTAGCAAAAGGTTCTCACTCGCACAATGTGATATTTGATACTGAAACAAATGACATTTTTGTGGCAACCTGATCAGAGACTCTTACTTAAAAGTGTATGTTGAAGGGATCAATTGTGAAAAATATCCAGGGGCGGATCCAGACATTTTCAAAAGAAGGGGCACTATTTTGACAGCGCTTTGGCGCCCACTCGAAGTCAGGTGTTGCTCTGAAAAAATGAAGTGTTGAAGGTTGCAGAACTGTTTGAATATACCTAAAAATCATGCATTTGCTGTCAGTTTTGACACAATTATTGATTTTCAAGGAATAATATCATTAAAAAGGGTGGCTTCTTTGTGCTCTACCAAAATAAGAGGGGGTGTACGCTTGCTGCACCCCTGGCCCTGATATCTCCAGCAGAGAAACCTAACAAACGTACACAGTCAGAATAATGACAATATTTTATGAAACTTTTTCCCAAACCCTAGACTAATCCATCATAGCAATTACTGTGATGTTCCCAATGGCGAAATATGTTGTCTCAAGATCAGGGTGCATATTGACCAGTGTATGTGATGCATAACATAAAACATAGTACAAGTTGTCAAGTATGTAGATCATGCATTAATTGTCTCATTCAAATATCCCGGGAAATGATAATTGTGGTTCACTAAATGGAGGGGAGTCAATACAATCAACACAGTAAATGTTTGATGGGATTGGTCTATTGTAATTGATTGCCCCCCCCCCCAAAAAAAAAATGAATTGAAGCACAAAACCATATTTTAAAAGTTTTCTCTTTTTTGCATCTTTTGAATGATTTTATATTTTCATGAACATTGATAAATTTAAATTTACTCTCTCAAAATGTTTTACTGGGAGGAGAGATAAAGCAATTTGAAGTTCAAGAAGGAAAAAGAAAAGCACTCACCCCACACACATACACCCACAGCATTTGGCAAAATGGCAGATTTACAGCAGACCCAGTGTCATATTATGATAAACTCCTATCTTTTTAAGGACTTCTCATGCTACATTCACAACTGATTTCAGCTTCTTGTGTCACTTTGTCAGTGAGGCTCTGATACTAATTACAGGGATGACATTGGTTCGAGCCCTCTAGCTTAACAACCAGTCACATCTATGAACTTTGTATTTAATTTGGGAACATAGCAGTGACTACATAGAATAAAATTATATCAACGTAGTAGTAGTAAATGGATCTTGTTAAAGGTGGTAACATGACCCTTAATATATGCAGACTTTTCCTTGGATCACTTGTATAAGTGCAAGAAAGTCGTGAGTGTAATAGCTGCAACTTTCCATGAACTGGTACTGCACTAATTAAAGGAGCATGGTCCGATTGCCTAAACTTTTTTTCAAACTTTATGAGATTTTGGTACCAAAATGTTGCTCATATTTTTCTCATAACCCATGTGGAATTTCACGGTTGAGTTATGTTTTGTTTTGGAGACATGTATGAAAATATGTCTAATTATGGTAACCATAATTAATTTTACACAGTAACATATAGGCAACTCTGAAATACAAAATAACGGTTTGACCGATTTAGCTGAAATTTGAAAATTAGACCTCTTGAGTGATAATCTTTCATATGTCATTCATAAATAATTCTGAGAAATCAGACCAAGCTTCTTTAAGCGATTTAGTATAAAAAACTTGCCCTATTTAGTGCCCAGTCTTGGGGTCAATGGTTCTTGAAATGGTTCTTCAGTGATTACATCACTTGGAGAATCATTTCAAGAACAAGTGACATGTGGGAGTTGAGTTTTGAGGACATTTTGGCATTGTAGAGATAAGATATTAAATGAATATAACATATGGCAGCCATAATGCTAGTCAGGTTTCTTGCATCTACTTAGTGACTTCTTTCTTTGAACAGAATCTCAAATGAACCAAGGACTTCTAGGAAAAACTGTCGGAATGTCATCTTTAACAAGATTCATAGTAATTTGATAAATCACTAGATTTTATTTTCTTTCATAGTGCACATTGTTTTCCCGCCCTTCCTTCACTTTTCTGTTCTATAGTTGTTGTGTATATATTGTATATATTTATGATAGAAGCATCATTATTAAATGTTTAGCGCTTGCATAAACCAAACTCCTGCATGCATAATGTGTTTCTTTTCATTTCTGTGGTACCATTGTTCTTTTATACTAACTCATTTTATTGCCCCTGAATAGTGGAATTCAAGCTGGGTTCTATTTCACAAAGCTATTTAAGAGTATTTTTATTTTAAAATCAATTTATTTTCAAGTTCATTTTATTTCCTTATAAATGTATGTAAAATACATATTTGAATGATTTAAACATTACATATTTTGACATGTGTAGATAAAGGTATAAATGTTTTATTGACCATTGACCTATTTTATGTCTAATTAAGGTCAGTTATGAAGTGTAGAAAATTTTTAACAATGATAGGAATTTTAGTTGCCATATGAAATAGATGTAATTGTTCAAATGACTTTAATATTTCTAGATTTAGGAATGACTAACTTAAGAATAGTCTTAAGTCTTTATGAAATAGAGCCCTGGTTACAGAGTCTCCAGTCATGCCATTTATGGAAATTCAAAGTTGGTATGCTAAAGTCACATTTTGAGTAACGGGAAGGAGCACCACATTGAATGCACACAAGGCATGATGCGCACATGTCTGATGGATTAAACTCGCCACTTTGTTTTCACTGCCACATGGGGAGTTTCACCACCCTGATATGCTCATCTTTGGCTATTTTATGTATAAAAGTGGCCCAATGTCACAAGACCTTTGGCATAAAGTAGGGGATTAGCAGAACCTTGATGTTCTCATTCATCCAGTAGTAGTAAATATATGAAATAAATCTATAACTGTAACTTAGTTTGCGACTGTGAGACGTTACTATCATTACCAATGGTCTTCAACAGGCATTGGTCAACGTCGCATAGTTGCAAAGAAAGTTCCAATTGTAGATTTATTTACTTCATATAAGTTCTGCTCATGTTTACTGACCTGAGCACTTAAGTAGCTTTAAATTGTATCAGAGTGATACCCTGGTCACATAACCTTGCAGCGAGGTACAATGTGTTTATGGTGTCATACCGGGTAGAAATTCAGCGGACACCGACCGGCCGGTGTCCATGAGCAGTAGAGCGCCGGAAGCATGCTGCAAGAATTTAATTTTGAGTTAAACCTTGCAGCTTGTCTTTAGTTATGGTCCAATAACAACAGTGACCGACTGGGCATTGTAAGAACTTACAAGCATTCATCGATGTCATACTGATGTCATACCTGCGTTGCGGCTTCCTTCCAATTACCAGACACCGGTCGGCAACTGGTGGTTATGTGACCATAGCATCGGGGTGTTAGTAGAGGACATAGATAGCTGCTAACCTGTGAAAAGAAATCAATTCAACGTATGTAAACAAACTCCCTTCAAAGTTCAAAACATTTTTTAGTTCAAGTCAAGCTTTCTTCACCAATTTGATTAAAATGTGTGGCTATGTTCTATTATGATCATTGTCAAATCAGTTTCTTACTTTACAATCCGATTGCAATTTTGGGTTTAGACACTGTTATGGGTTTTACACCCTTTTGGGTATCTTAGACACCTTGTTTCATCGTATTAGACACCCTTATCAATTTTGTAGACAGCTTTCTCTTGTTGACAGCTTTTTGACATCTATAGTTTGACGTCATGGCAAAACGTTTGGTAGAAAAAGTTTTGTTTGGAGGCCGACTATAAATTGACCCTATAAGTTACCACCTGCTTGGTAAACCTACCAACAAAAACAGCAATTCAGTTGGAAACACCCTTGTCAAAGCATGGAGAAAACCCTAATGATATGGTCACATAACCTCCCGTGTATCGGAAGGAAGCCACAATGCTGAAACATTGGTTTATGCACATTGTAAACTTGCCACAAGGTTATGTGACTAGGGTATCAGTCGTAACTGTGCCGCGTGCTTGGTTGAATATTGATCTGTGTGTTTATAAATATGCTTCAAGACCACTACATGAAAATTGTTATGTTTACCTATCAAGATTACGCAGACTGGTCATTCGGGCTTATGTCATCAGCCATCGAATCCCAATGACTATCAAACTTTGATTCCGAGGTTCACATTTGTCGTTAGATTTGGCAGCGTGGGTAATGTATATTGTCACTTGTTTTATGAACTTTAGTCGAAACAAGTATGAAAAATATAACAATAAATTATATAACACTTTTCACCACAAACCCGTAAAGTTAGCATTTTTATACAGGGTTGAATAAATGATGCATTCTGATGAAAATAAGATTTTTACAGATTTATGATGTGCTCACATTTCTTAATCTCTCACAAATATTACCTTTCATTTGAACTCGGATATTTTAAAACTTGTTTTTTGAGGTCATCTGTGATCATTGTAAGGTCACTGTAGTAATTCTTTAACTCTTAAACCCATATAGACTAAACGTGCAACCACTTGGCCCAAAATGTGCCATGGTAGTGTCAGGTCAAGGTTATTCAAAGTAAAAAGGTCATTTTGAGGTCAAATACCCAAAAAGGTTCAAAAGTTTCCACAATATAATTCAAGGTCACTGCAATAATGGTGCATTCATAGTCCAACGATTTCACAACGATTTCATCGCACGACGTCTGTCGATACGCAGTCTTCAAACGCGCTGCGCATATTGCGCTATAACTCTTGAAGACTGCGTATCGGTAGACATCGTGCGATGAAATCGTTGTGAAATCGGTGGACTATGAACGCACCATTACTCTTCAATCCTCAAATGTGCCAAACTTTCCTATGTATATCCATTGACTGTGAGTATGTCAGAGTGGAATCCGGTCAAAGTCATTCAAGGTCAGAAAGACATTTGGGAAATAGATATAAGATCAGTCAAGGTAATTTAAGGTCAAATCAACTCCTTAACCCTTGAACCCACTTGGACCAAACTTAATTTGGTATCGTAGTGGTTATGTAACTTCCCCAGTAACTGGTTCACGCACATCCCCTGACAACGGTGATGCTATACTTTTATGTGGTGATCATTTCGATCATGGTTCAAAACTAGAAAGCGTGAACCAGTTGTTAGGATGATAATCGGATTACACGTAACACTTCGAGACTGAATTGCCCCATGGTTCAAGTTGTGTGTGAGAGACTTTTATTTGTAGGGAGGTGAAAGTTTTGTATGGATTGGGCTGATACAACATTTTGGATTTTGGGGTCGGTCAGAATGGTCAGTTGAGGTTTAATTCTTTAGGCCGTGGCATTGCAAAGTTAAGATTTTGTTTAAGGTTTTTTTTAAAGTAGACCAAGTTAAGTTTTGAAAAAAAAAAATGATACACCTTCTTCAAAGCACTCAAATTTCCTCATGTATGTATAACTGTTGAATAAATCTAATTGCGCTTGAAATAATAGACAGTAATTCCCATACAGGATACGACATTGGTGCAGCTTACTTCCTTTTCTAACACATAATTTGGTGATACCAAATTTCTGTATATCATCCATTTTTATTGGGATTTAATTTCATTACTTTAAACATTTTACATTAGTTTCAATGGTAAATATAAAATTATTGCAAAGGATTTTATTAGGCAAATTTGCAATAATCAAACCCTAGCAAAAAATACTCCATTCACAGTAGTTGAATTGGATGAGTTGAAATGGCATCCTTGTTTAATCCTAACAACTTAAGATCCACACATCCACAACTTGAAATTTTCTACATAATTCTGTCAAGTAAAGTGGACCATTTTGTCAAAAATTGTATTTTTAGAAAATATTTGTCTTAAAATAAATGGGGAAGATAAGGAAATGCTAAAACTTGAGAAAGCAGAAATAGAGTAGTGAGCAAATGTTTTCTTCAAAATAAAATCCACAATAACTGTCAAGGACAGATAGTGATATGAAAAGACCAGGCTAAATTACGGTATTCATCATGACCTAAATAACCGACCTAATCTCACTGGATCAGAGGATCATTGACCAATGATATGCTTGATTTAATATCACATGATAGTGATTAACAATGGAATTAATGTAATATGAATTATCAAAATACTACATATCAGTAAGCACTGCAAAATATGCCGTGATGCGAACATTATTTTACCATCATAAACATTTCACTAAATAGTACAAATTTCACACCATGGCAAAATTTCAACACCATGAGAAAAAATTAGAAAAATGTTCATTTCAAATGAAAATTTTACAAAATAATGAAAATTTCACACCACGAGTAAATTTCTGAATGAAAATGACTACAAAAATTACAAAGGTTCGCTAGCCCTAAAAAGGAAACGTTTTCTTGATGCTTTCAAGTTGGGACAATTGTTCAATGCTTGATAAGTTGGGTTTAATATTAAAGGGTTGGGTTTTAAAATTACCTTTAAATAGATCAAGTTTAGAAGTCATCAAATCAAATTTTGATAGATTTTTGTAGCTGTCAAAGATATGGTATCTGAAGAGAAAGTTCGTATTTGCATAGTAAATTTAGGTAGCAAACCATATTTTTATTCACAAAATTCCTGTGGAATTTGAACCAAGTTGAGTTTGTTCAGTTAAAAAGAGATCAGAAATTTGCAAAACAACTACTCAACCCAGTCTAATGCCTTAATTGCCTGTACGTCCTAGATAACCTGTAAGAAGTTCATTTAAAATGGTTAAAAATGTTAATGTTATATGTTAGTTTTGTGTTTGTTTTCTTCTATATATCTTAAGATGACTAGTGTCATTTTGAAATATGTTTTACATAAGCATATGTGTCATTATAAGCTATTATAAACATATTTTTAAAACACCAATTCATAGCTGAACCAAATTGATGGACGTGATAAAGGTACAAACTTGCATGTAAAGCATAATTATAGATGTGCAAAACACTAAAAATATATATATAAAGTTCCTATATTTCTTGCTTGTTTTGCTGCTTTGCCATTGTTTAAGACTATGAATATACTTGATATGTTGTTTAATCATACCTACAAACTACTGGTTATGTCATTCGGAACTATTTAAAAACATTTTTATTGCACTAAGTTTTCTTGTTGGCCTGTGCACAATTCCATGACAGTTGCTTGCCCAAAGGGGGTGTAGTGGGGGCACGTACTCCCAAATTTGTTGTGACAGTAGGGGAAAATTCCATATGGGGATCTTGACAATAAAAAGATAGAATAGAAAGTGGAGGAAAGGGAAGAGGGCAGAAGACAAGCGAAGAGAGCAGAAAAACTTTATAGAAATATTTGAAAAATTGTTGAAACAAATTATCTGTCAGACCGTCCAGGTTATGAATTGGCAACAGGAAATTGTGGTGTAAGCGGTTTATATGGATTAATGTCAATACAAGTCTACTTTAAAACACAATGGCCCGTATTCCAGAAAGATGTTTAGCTAAACCATTGTTTAACTGAGCATCAACTGTCCAGGAATGATACGCATCATTGCAGCTTTCAAGCAGAACAGTTCAATGAGTCGTGCTGTTGACGAGAAATAAAACCTTGATTTAGCTAAACACCTTTCTGGAATACGGGCCAATTAGTCTATTTTAAAACATGATTTTAAACATTCTTACTATCCATGTTTGTCTTGCTACAGACCATCTCCTTCACTGGACTACAACATGGTGCCTCCAAGGAACTTCACGACACCTCCCATGCACAGTAACAACTTATTACACAGTATGCAGGATTCCCTGATGCGGGATATCGGGCATCCGACATCGTCACCGCCAATATTTCCAGATTATAATCACTTGCTTGGTTTACAGCCACCACCAGCAGTGTCGTCTAACAGTAAGTCTGTAGTACCCATCATGTGCCATCATATCTAACGTGGCATTCAGGTTGTATAGTGACCAATGAAAATAGCTCTGATAATCTAATTTTTGTTATCGCTAAAGTTTGGCTATTCCTCTATTTTTTTAAAAAAGAAAAATATCCCCTGTACTTTTTGCAGGATACCTAAGTATGATTTGTGTATGTTACAATAGTAATATTTAAGAGAGGCTAGTCTCATCATTTTATTGCATGGGTTGTTATTTTATCATTAATTGGGCTACGGGGGGAAATTGTATTATGGGCAAGCGGTAGGGCTTTTTTTTTCTTTTCTTGACTAAAATTGGCCTTGAAAGTTCACAAGTTTGAAAAAGCAGGAGAGAAAAAGAAGAAAAGAAAAGAAAAAAAACCTAAAATATATTGAGAACAATGTCACAATGAAGGTATGTGAAAGATGATCACTAAAGAGGTGTTAGTTTCAGATTCCAGGTGAATCGATCAACCTGATTACCATAATTAGACACATTTTCATATATTTCCTCCAAAACGGAACTTAACTCGGCCTTTAAAAATGACATGGGTATTAAAAAAAATTGAGCAATAGTTTGGTACCAAAGTCTCAAACAGTTTGAGAAAAAGTTGAAGCAATCGGACCAGCATATTATTATTGATGACACCAAAGATTTTACAAAGTCAATATAATTAGGAGGAAGTCCAGGTCTTAGGAGGTATTTAATATTCATTGTTAAATTAAACCCTCACAAAATTAAGTTTGTATGCAGATGTGTAACTTTTTGTATCATTCCTCTTCCATTTCCAGACATGGATTTGTACTCATTATTACACAGTGAACCTCCTCAGGTAAGTTACAGAGCAAGCAGGATTTTGGTATCATCAATTTATATTCCTATACTGTATTTTTGTATGACGTCTGTTTGTATCTCAGTCAAGATAATGTCTAATGACAACATTCCTGAGTAATATTATAGATTTTGGTGTAGAGAGGTAACTGAGGCAAGCTGACTGCCACCTGGCAGCTTGTTAGCACATTTAAAGGGCAAAGGAAAGGAAATTTCAAGTTTACATTAAAATAAAGGTGGGAAGTCATTGAATCTAAAACAATGTATTTCATGATTATCTGGGCCTTTGTTTTAGTGATATAACTAGACTGGAGGGACCAAAACATGTTTAATATTTCACAAGTGATGACATCATTTGTGGCAAAGATTTAGTTGTGAAATACTGATGATTAGAATGATGAATTGAATAGAGTTCTATTCATTAATGTCTATTAAAATCAATATAACACAAATGATGTCACAGCTATTGTTTTGGGAAATGGAATGTTCTAAAAAGACCTGGAGTAGGTCTATCACTTCAAATTCTTTGCCCTTTAAAGGGGCAATACGTCGATCCTGGGTTTCCCAACAGGAAATCAATCTTTACTGAAATTTTAGCCCAAACACAGTATTGCCTATAAAACTAATTAGCCGTGACACTATTATAGCTCCTGCAATTCATCCTATACATAAAAGCGGGCAATATGAATTGTTGTTTGGGATGGGTGATAGTGAGCATCTATTTCACGCTTATTTGAGTGCATGGTTATGCTTTATCAGTGCATATGGAATTAAATTTCAGTAAAGATTGGTATCCCGTTGGGAAACCCAGGATCAACGTACTGATGATCCACTTTTCATCCTGAAGGTCACCTCTATCAAAATTGAGTTTTTTTAGCTGGAAAGAATCCTAAGAGTGGTGTATATGTTACAAACCCCAAACCATATTCTTTCAAATGTGCTTGCATTTTTTGAAAAAAGTGAGAAAATTCATTTTCAAATTATTGTTGGACCTTATGGAGATTTTTAAAATGCTGAAAAGCATGTAACTTGAAAATAAATTGTCAGAATCAAATGAAATTTTCAGCATACATTATGTTGTACTCTTCTTTTTATTTAGCTAGAATAGAGGAGAGGTTGTTGTCATAACATCAGAGTTATGAATTTCACCTGCAAGGTATGACACAAATGTAATGAAGCACCTTGTCCTGGCACCTACAAGCTACCTTATTCATTTCCAAAGTGCCTGTAGCAACTAGGAAAGTAACTTTGGATAGCCTCCTTTGAACATGTAGTGTCATTTACTTCATAAAAGTAATTTTGTGCATTTAAGATAAAGTTTGCTTGCAATGTTCATGTTTCAATTTCATTCTTATATGGAGAAATCTGATGGGGTAGGCCCTTTAGGTATAAATACTTCAATTGGATACATCTTTTCACCTCCATATTTTCTGCATAATCTCTCTACAGTACACCACACCACCATTGCATTATCTGGACCAGAGTAGCAACAGTACAATCAACAGTGCCAGCACCAGCCGAGCAAACAGCACAGGGAGCGGTAACGGATTTGGACCTGATATCATATCGCTAGATTGACTAGCGGCAAGAGGGGCGACAGGAAGTGATGTGATGAGGCAGGCGTCACCGCCTCCCAGAAACCCCTCTTGGTACAGTCAAGATAATTTGTTGGCATACAATTCAAGCACGTCAACAAGTTCTACATCATATGGGTCTACTAATACTAACCAT
This sequence comes from Ophiothrix spiculata, assembly GCA_000969725.1. Classification (NCBI taxonomy): domain Eukaryota; kingdom Metazoa; phylum Echinodermata; class Ophiuroidea; order Amphilepidida; family Ophiotrichidae; genus Ophiothrix; species Ophiothrix spiculata. The sequence goes on along the minus strand of JXSR01S032253.1, from coordinate 13,280 downwards.
CAAAGGCCTAACCCATGGTGGTTACAATCAATGACTAGTAATTACTGCTAGTTGTTGGCGATGGTTTTAGTGGAAATTGTGAAATGTTTTCAACTTTCAAGTCTGTGGCTGTTGCTTAATAGTTCAACTGGCACCAGTAAGAGTGATACTTCATGAAATAAGCTGCAAATCTGGAAAAAGTGTGCACATAATTGCTTTAAAATTTAGAATTGTTTTATTCCAAAATATTTGTTCATACACTACTATGCCTTAAAACACATTTCGATAACTTGCCTCCTGACAAAGAAATTCTCAGTCATTTGTAAATACATAATTATATGCAGTAAGCACACATACAATATGTTGATATCTTCAGCATTTATTCCATGCCAGTTAAAGATGCCATAGTTTCAAATGTATTTTATAAGCTTGAAGTTTACTGTCTCTGCATTTGCTAGCCCTAGTTATGGAATGCTCTTCCCTCAAATATCCATAATGCTACAAATATTCCATCCTTCTCCAAGGCACTCAAAACCCACCCTTTTTCATCATATTTTTTTGGGTTATGTTTTCCATTCATACACTCATGCACTAGCTCCGCGTGTCACCTAGACAATCAGAACGCAAGAGTACAAAGTACATGGAGTGCAGTGGAAATTCACAATACTGCGCTTGTTGCGTTCAGTAATGCACTCGGTCCTACAGGCCTCGTGAATTGGACGCATCAAAATTGACCGCACATGCATTGATTTTGTCTCATTTGCTTTACCATCTTGAATAATGCATACAGACTATAACAGTTCTCACAGGTTAGTGTTGAGATTACGACAATATTTCACAGCATCCACTGAAACCATCTGGTATTCCCATAATACAAAGCTGAAGTGAAAAGTCCTGCCTTAAATTGAGAAAAATTACAAAGAAAGAAATTAATAAAAGGGAGACCTCTGTTAATTATGGTCTACCTTATAGATTTGAAACATCATTATTTAAATTGCAGAAAGGTTCATAAAGATGATGCCCTCAATTATTAAGTTTGATGTGTGTGAAAAGCTGAGTTAACAAACCTTCACAGCGAATTAAGCTTTAATTTAACAAATTTCAATCAACATATCAGGGAGACAGTTTAGGATAAGAAAATCCTGCTGTATGGTGCCTATATAAAGCCCAAAATCAATGAAAAATTGCATTTACTTGATCAACAAGTTTGTGATATTAAATATTTGAAAGTTTTGTCTTTTCACTTCAGCTTTGTGTGCTCTTCAATTCCTGATGTTTATATGGTTTAATATGGAAATTCAGTTTTATGCCAAAATGATTTTGTCTGCCTTGATTTTATGTATCAAATGACAAATTTTTCATAATGTGTACCATACATTTTTGTTGTAGCAGTGTTTATGTGGTGTAAAAGTTTGATTACTAACAGTGTGGAAAGGAGTGTCAGATTTTGAATTTGATTTTTAGTCACCCCTTGCTGTAAATCATTAAGGCTGAATAAATATCTTACGGGATATCTCTCTGAAATTTACAGCTGTACCAGCATCCTTTAAAAGCAGAGAAAATGCTCATTTTCTTCATGTGAGCCCATTACTAAAGCATACTTGCCAACATTTGAAAACTGGAAAGAGGGAAAAACTGGCACATTTTGTCCAAAAAGAGGAACATTTCCCATTTTCCTATACTTTACTATAGGGTGAGTTTTACAAAAAGAGGAACGGATTGGTAAAAATTACCTTCTTCTTATGCCAAAAACAGAACCGTTCCTCTTAAATAGGAACAGTTGGCAAGTATGCTAAAGGGTGTTGACTTGAGTGCTTACTGCTATTTTGGGGCAACATAGCTTATTGGGTCTTTGATGTTAAGGGTAACCAAATGCCACACACTGTGGTCGTTCGAATATGTAGATATTGGATGTATGCAATTGTAATCTTTCACAAAAAAACAGCAAAGTTGGCACTTTCTATTTTGAGATACAGTGAAATACATGCATAAGTCAAATTTGGATGAAATATAGATTTTTAAGGATTCATACCATTCTTGAACTCCTTGCATATTCAATTTCAGGGGCCGCTAATACCCGCTATTTAGTGATCGTTTTTGGAGTTTAGCGATCAAAACGGAGTTAGCGACCATCGCTAAATGTTAGTGAAATCGGCCCCAGATCTAAACTCTTTTTTATATATACATAATATCAGCTTT
>JXSR01S032247.1:92512-103605 GCA_000969725.1 Ophiothrix spiculata | reverse complement strand
ATTTAGATGCACTCCATTATGGGTTCAGCAGCTCATTTTTTTGCTAGACTTTCGCAAAGATTTACCATGTTAGGACGGCCGGTATTTCTAGATCATTTTGCGATCCTAAAGTCATGGGCAAATCACCAAATATCTACACATGTTTGGGTAAAACGAAGTGTTTCTCATCAATATTTATAAAGACACATCTAAAGTAGAAATCTAGACCACAAATAAGGCACTCAAGCTGCATTTTAACAGTTTTTGAGATGCTTTAGGTCAACCGGTGTGTCACGTAATGGCGTCGTAATTGCGTCGTCTGCTATCAGTGGACACCTATTTAGTGGTGTGGACTCAGCTGTATTTTCTGTGCATACGTAATACATCGTTAATATAAGCTTTATGTAATTTTTCGTAAGAAACACAAAATAATTGGTACAGCATTTCATTGTTTCTGTCACAAAAAGGTTAAAACGTAAATAAACTAGAAGAGATGACTGTCACACAGAGATTCAATGTTCTGATATTTATGTAAGGAGTACCTTTATTTCTTCATGTTCATAGTTTAAATATAGGTTATTTATAAAACACAATCTTTATAAGATTCCGTCCATCTGTGATCGATCTGTTCTAAGCATGATAATAATCAAAATGTTATGTTAACAAGATGTTTGGATTCCTTCGTATTACACTATATTTTTAAAACTATTTCAAATCGTATTGCGAGGGGTTGTATAACAATCTTCTCTAATTTTTTACCGTTAAAATGTATGCGAGAAAATGTATTTCGGTCCAACCAAGTAAGTGTTTTTGTGTTTAATACAGGTGTAATTACTTGTCTTGTATACCAACAGAACCCTGTGGAATAGCAAAATGATCTGAACATCTTGCGGTGAATTTGTTGAGTCTATTGATGAATTATAGTCACAAATGCACATCTTAGAACATATTGAATAGATTCAGTACTGTAACCACCTACGCCATTTTCAAATGTCAATTAGTGAGAATTGGCGCGCTGAGGTTGTCCAAATTTGACCTCTGATATGGCAGACGTATTTCTTAATTAAGGTAATTTGCTGCTGTCATCATATCGCAATAAGATGAGTTCAATGACAGGGACCTGTTTCATACTTCAAAAACGTCGAGCGACCGTGGCATTATTATGACTATTATTACCTGTTTTAGTAGTGCCATTGTAGTATTTTTATGGTAGCTTTAAGATAAAATGTAATTAAAATCATAAATACGCAAAATGTATCAATTTGAGAATTAATTCGCTAATATATATAAAAAGTTATCTCAATAGATGAATTTGAAAAGTTATCTCAATAGATGAATTAAATAAACAGGCTAGAGGTATCGTGCGACAACTTACAACAAATAAGATTCATCTACGATATTCCATGACATGACTTTGGGAATAAAACAATGGATTCCAAATTTTATTCAGTCAGTGCCTTGTACTTGTCTTGTACAGCAACGGAACTGTTGAAAAGTAAAATTGTTTAATTTAATTAATTCGCTATCAACAAAACAGTTATCTAAATAGATGAATTAATTAAACTGGCTAGAAGTATCGTGCGAGAACGTACAACAAATAGATTAAATAAGATTCACCAACGATATTCAATGACATGACTTTGGGAATAAAACAATGGATTCCACATTTCGTTCATTTAGGCATTCAAACACGCTACAAAGTTGTTCATCACAAACCAACAACGATGTATCCATGCATGTGCTGTATATGTTGTGCAAGGGTGGCTAGAGCGTAATAAAAATACCCGACGCTTCGGATGCAGATTTGTTGATTTTTGATGAACAACTTTGAAGCATGTTCAAACACCTGTCAACAATGAAAAAATATAATGATATATATATAATATAAAATGAAATTTGATTTCAAGGCTACTCGTGTCCATTGTTTCTGTGCTAAGCCACTTTAATGAGATACCGTATCTTAGATCAAATGTTTTGTTTACTATATATTTAATATATGTGAATTTTAGAGTTATTGAAGCTAAGCATTATGTTAAATATAATGATCATTTTTTGAAGCTTTTAAAGAATGTTGCTTTAACAAGTTTAAAACGTGAGCTATGTCGCATGTTGATAATGAATAATAATGTACCGTCACTACAGGTTCGTGAATATACCAATTTACAGTTTATAAAACTATAAATGAGTACATTATGACAAGCCCCTTGAGCTATAGGATTCAATATTATTGAAATCTCCATAATAAAGGTGAAACAAGTTAAGTACGATATTAACTCGCAGAGAATCGTGATTTAATTACCAGCGTATCTTTCAATCGTTTTTAAATGTTAAATTTCATGATGTTTCATAACAGTTGATGAGATTTTTCGGTGTTTTTCGGTGAACCATTTTGAAGTAAGATTCACAAAATTTCTACACTCTAAATTAACGGAATTAACATTTTAAAGTTTAGTCTTTTCAAAGACCTTATAAACTGAACAATCCCTCTGGATTTCAAATAAATATTTCATAGAAATTAACAATAATAAATCCAAAAAGGATTGAAGAAAGAATTGATCTTTGAGATCTAAATTTTAAATGTGAAAGGACTGAACAGGGGATTGATAATTAATCTCTTACAGATTTAAATAACAGATGAGAATTCATATAAATTTTAAGCTTACTCAGCTGATTTAAAATGCAACTCATACTCTTTTTGTCAGTAAGCCTATGATACCACCAGCCAAAAGTTGTTAAGAATTATTGCACCTTCTCATATATTTTTTTTCACTTTTATCGCACTGAAAATACGCTGACTGGAACACGTTGTTGACAAAAACGTACTTAGTAATGATGTCAAAATCATAGGCATGTGTACCAATACAATCGACGCTATTGGTCATTTTGCCGATATTTCACTTTTCCTTTTTTAATCAGTTGAAAGATTAACAACTTAATCTTTTGTAAGACTGAACTTGATAGCAGTAATCTTCAAAGATTAAAAAAATGAACTTTTATGTGCTTTGGATTTTAATCCGAGTTCAGACTTAAAACTTTTAAATCCCACGAAATAAGAGTGCAGTACTATTTTGCTGTAAAGGGCGCGATGATATAAGTGCAACTAAAATAAAGTATGGTAAATTTGTATATGGTCACTTATATTTCATTAAAGGTGCAATATAAGATTTTCAAAAAATGCTTTTTGATTGCTCTTAAATCGATTGTCCAGCATTTTGCTATGTATACTTCCCTGAAGCCAGTAACTACTACATGAGAGATAGCTTGTGACCTACCAATGAATAGGAATGATTAGTTCAAAAAAATTTATAAATATTGTAATGATACACACTACTGTATGGCTCAAATTGTTGTATTCTGAAATAACATTGGATATTACAATCAAAATTTAACCAAATTAAGCAAAAAAAAAAATGGTAAGGATTACCTAATTGTATTCGTGTTGGCAAATATTATCGTGCAAGTCTAATTATTTTATGAATGTTCAGAATGTAATGAAATTACAGAATTGTGAAGCAAAGAAAACAATATTTGCTAGTTAATTGAAGATCGGAGGTTAAGCAAATAAGGTGACTATTTTAAGTCACTATCTTCAAAGATTACATCTTTTATGTCAATAGCATGATTATAATGACTTCAAACTATATAACGAAGCAGAAACAGATGTATCTTGGTAATACAATCAAGCAAAATTTCATTAATTATATGCGTTCTATTAAACACAACTAATAGCACACAGTATATCGAAGTTTACTTCAGGGCTTGAACTAATGAAGCAAATTTGTAAATTTGATAAAGACAATTCGTTTTTAGTTTTAAGTAACACTACTTCTAAAATGTTATTATCGTCGTTTGGTTTGGAATATAATTTATGTGGTGTAAGTAATGTGATGTTGCATATCAAAGATAGGATGTATAATGTACTGGATGAAACCAAGGTAAACATGCAATACAACATGGATAGAGTTTTGTAAAATGAGGTATCTATACATTTTAAAAATGAAGAAAACTTGACAGAATACATTCATGTAATGCTTACTCAGGCAATGTTCGAGGTATTCCATTTTTAAGTAACCCATTTTAAGATAGACAACCAACCTTGGAGGTGAGTTGGGTTCGTTTTAGAGTTCGGAAATATTAGCTTGCCCAGCGTCAAAATGTCGTAAATTTGCATACGGTTTTGGATTATCATGGTGTTTATGAAAGTCATCAATGTTTATGAAAGTCGTTAAAATCGAAAGAAACGTTTTACGCTATTATGGTATAACTAATGATGTAAATGTGTGTGCTCCAAAGCAATATTTATACTTACAATGTATTTATACATAACACACATGTCGGGGTGGTCCTGATTGTGACATTTGTATGTATATACGGTACTTGTATAATCACTATATGAATTTTCAAATAACATGAGGATAGAAAACATTTTAAAATGATATTCAAAAAACCTGAGTTAATTTTGAAACTCAACCATTGGAAGTGCACAAATTATTATTTAGTACAACCAACAATCGATCGATATATGAGGCTATAAAAGGTTCTCCCGTAATATTTTTACATGACCTTTAAAAATTTTACCTTCAGAGTGAAATCCAAATATAAAAAGTGGTCTCACAACTAATTTGAAATGTTGTCTTAGTTTCTCACTAATTTCTATATGAGGTCTATCAATCAACCACTGCAATTAGTAGGGCGCCTAATTCAAAACATTGTTCAAAGCCACCTCGGCAAAAGGAAATTACTAATGTAGAACTCGTGTGCGCTAGTGGAACAGTGTAGGACTCACAATCATGAGGTTGTGAGTCGAGCCCTGCTACGGCTAACGGGTTATGTCCTTGGGCAAGACATTTAATCTCAATTGCTTCGTCGACCCGAGCGATATTGGGGGCTGTTATTTGGAAATATTACAATCCAAGTCCAGATTGAGTGTGTAACTGGCAAGCAGCACCTCAAATTGATGCAAACTAATTGTGACTATTGTTCATACGCTACATTAAACAGATGTGATTCACCATGAATTTTACAAGGTTTCTAACAAAAATGATTAAAACGTTTTCATTTACGATAAAATGACAAATCATCTTCGATTAACAAATGCTCGCCAGTGGTACAAATTTACTGACACATGGCCTTCTGAGACTGACAAATAAAACAAAATATTGTGGGCGCGGCCGGCATAAGGGGAGACACGTAAACTAATCCCCTGCACTCCTCCATTTAAAGCTAAAATATACAAATCATTATAACTATCACGACCTGTTTTCCATAGAAAAACATATCGTTGTTGAAGAATAAAATTGATAAAAGGTCATTGCTTTTATCATATCTTTTTGAAATGGTATTACATACTTAAATCTAAGGAAATCAGCAATTAGTTTCTGGGTGAGTTTTTCAGTAACAAATGAATTTCATGATTAATATTGCAACATAAAATCGTTAAACGTGTATATATCATCATGAGCTTAAAAGGACTTAATGTATCATTTAACATGTTATACCAAAAGAAAAAGAAAAGAATATAGAGCTTAATTCAGTGCACGTAAATGCCAAAGTTTAAAAGGCGCTTATTTCCTATTTCTTTATTTTGACCATTCATCTTTAGATGCATTAAATTATTTACCAAGCCCACGCCATATTTTATGACATAAATGATAAATTGTAAGAGTAGATAGTTGAGTTAATACCGATTCTTCATTTCTTGCCACAAACTATCGTATTTCAAAGTACGGCTACATTGTCGAACCGAACAAATATGCGGAAGCAACATGTAAGATAAGACAATTGTTTTATCGGTTGTACATCTTTGTAACTCTACATCTACTTGTATAATTATAAAACCACACCCCACACCCATCAACACCCACCAATCCATGAAATACGTATAAGACACCATGGTTTGTTGATAGAGGGAACAAAGCCATATTAGACTCGGAAGGTACACCCATATTTTTTTCGACGTAGCTTTTATAAGTGACAAAGCTAAACAAGCGCACAGACAATTATAATTGTAACATTTCGTAACAAAAATGAATGTCATTACAACGATTTTTACAACATTTTAAACAAATTGAAGCAAAGGCGCCAATTGCCTCCTCTGCCCCCCTCCCCCTGTAGCGCTGCACCAACCCAAGGGCTAAAAATAGAGTGAAATGTCGGTAATTGTATCCTCAAAAATGTTATACCAAAATGAACGATAGAATACAGAGCTTGGACATAAATGTCAAAGGCAAAGTTTAAAAAGCCCGATTTCCCATTTCTTATTTTGACCATTCGGGCTTTTAATGCAATCTCAAATTATATTACTAAACCCACGCCTTATTTTATGACTAGATGGTGGTGAAATGTAAGAGTGGATAGTTGACTTTTATACCGATTCTCAATTCTATGTCTTCTTAACCATGATCGTATTAAAGGCACAAGTAGTTCGTTCTTAAAGAAAAAGAGTTAGATTTCAGGCTATAAATCTATTATTTTATGGCAGAAGTTGATACATTTTTTCAAATGTATATATCTGTGCGACTCTAAATCTACAAGTGAAAATTTGAGCGAACTGCCTAGCTATCGGGCCTGTTTCGGAATAATCCGGAGGTTGTCGTTCTCTGCTTTATAAGCGACAACAAATTGGCGACGAGTGTCGGTTCCCCCTTTTAAATTACTTGGTTTACGAGTAGATGTTATGAAACTGAAGTATTTTTATTTTGTTGTTTTCATGAAGTACTCTTTTGTCAATGTTCTTTGACTTCTGTCCTCCCATATTTAACAGGTATATTGAGGGAACAGGACAAATAAAACAAAATACAGTGTGTCCCAGAATGAAGTTATCAAGATTTCAATGTCACATAATTCAAAAAATAGATTATCTTAGACAATGAAAGTTGGTGACAATTAAGCTTAAAGTCCTAACTTGCTTTGGTGCAAATGTGAATAAAATCATTTTTAAGAAGTGAGCGTTTGAAGCTCCAGAGGAATTTGGACACCTTTTCCAGTTTAGAAAGGTCGTAAAAATCCAGCGGTAATTCGCAGCGGAAGTATGCGAGCAAGGATGTCATCTTTACCAACATTTCTGTTTTGTTTCGCATATTGCTTCTTCTTGATGATGCCTTGGAGTCTTAGTAAAGATTCAGGTGAATGTCAAGTCGTTTCTACCTTGGCGTCCAAACGTTTCTTTTTTGCAGTTCCTTCTGTTATCTGATACCATAAGCTTGATATTTTGTGAAATTTTTTATATGGGCTACTCGTGCGATAAGGATATCTGGCTCCTGGAAATGTTAAATAAATCTTTCTATTGTTTCAATGATACCTGCACTTTCCAGGTATTGGTCAATCATGATACTCTTTTCTCCATTGACAAATGAGATGTTACATTTGGTTTTAATTTCCATATTCCTACAACCACTGCTACCAGCTCTTTATCGTGCTTTTAAATGGTCCGCTAAATGATTTTTCTGAACGATTACCTAATAAATATATTAAATGACTTTTACATATGAAAAGGAACCAGATTCAGGTTAAAATAATCTTGAGACACTTCTAATTGAACAAACATTATCATGATTATGTCTGTCATAATGGCGTTCTTCGTTACATGTTTATGCTGCAAATCGCCGTGGAAATTCTACAACTTACCCAAACTGGGAAAAGTGTCCAAACCCCTGTGGAGCTTCAAACGCCGACTTCCAGAAAACTTATGCACGGGTTTTCCTCAATTTTATACAACAGCAAGTCCAGACTAGGCAAGGTTGTCATAAGTTTCATTGTCTGGAATAATTGGGTTTTTTAATTGTGTGGCGTTGAAATCTTGATAACTTCATTCTGGGACACACTGTATTATCATTGGGTTTTGAATGATCGACCATCTCTGTTTTAGGAAATAATTATACTTAAAATTTGAGTTAATAATAATGTTATCCCGGGAATATTATTAATCGAATACTCTAAAAAGAAGAGGGGCTTTCATCTCAAAAACATGTTTACAAAATCTAAACATAGATAAATCAGCCGACTTAATAGTCATGCTTCATTTGCCAGAACGCAATGCATTAAAGTAAGACTATACATAATACCATGCCTGCTAAAATCATTACTTACAATAGGCATTTGAATTGGTCGTCTACGACAGTGCTATATGCAACACAATGTTGCCTTCGTCTGTGTAACCAGGCCCGTAGCCAGGATTTTTTCAAGGGGGGTGCGGATTTTCAAAAAGTGGACCTTTTGGAGGAAACATTTTCGTTTTGGTCGACCCAAAACTAGTTTTAGTGGTTTTGACAAAGTGACAAGCAAAAAAAAAATGGTTTTCAGTAATTTTTCAAGCATTTTGTTTAGTTTTTTGGTAAAAACGGTCTTTAATTTACATGTTTTGGTGCTTTAGGGCCTCTTTTGGTGGATATCTAGGGAATTTTAGTGGACCTTTTTTGTACATTGTCAAATTTGGGGGGGTGCGACGCCCCCACCGCACGCCCCCCTGGCTACGGGCTTGCCTTGTGTGTAACTTTAAAAACAAATATATACGAGCATTACAAGCATTTTAATAACTCTACCTCCATCTTAAAAATACATTGGCCTGAACACAAAACAATAATTTCATCAGTTAATTATTTAAGAGTCTATAATAGCCGGTAATGAGATACAGCGAGAATTCAAGCTGCGATTCTCGTCGCCTTCATTGTGGAGTCGTAAAAGGCAACCGATTAGGCTAAATAAGAAACAAGTCTGTTTCTCATGATCCCCACGCACTTCTTTTAAACTGTCTCAAACCACATGTGGCTTTTTTCTCTTATATTTGTATAAAATGATAAAAATAGAAACATTAACAAAAATGACAAATACCAATAGTGGGGAAAGAAATATTCTCGAAAAAAAGCTTACTGTTATCTCGGACTACGCCAAGAAAACAAACAAACTTCAATTCAGATCCCTTTTGACTTCTAGAGTATTATATTTGCCAATATTCATTGCAAATGAATTGGGGGAAAAGTGACGCTTTGAGCAATCAGATGGCAAAAACACGGTACGCATTGCTTTTTCAAGAATAATAAAACATAAAATGTTCATGATGTTTTAGTTTTCATTTTAGGTTTTGTTTACAAATTTGACAATTATATAATAAAATTTCAAAAATTATGCTTATGCAAAAACAATAACATTGTGCGTTCATACATACACGCAACATTTATTGCCGTGTATCAAGGCACGCAACCTCGGTGCAAAATATAAGATGCGTATCTGGGGCTTTATTTTCCCGCCAAAAGCCATGTACCTTTTTTTCACTTAACATTTTGAGGTTAACATTTTTATCTCTTCTCTTAACTCATAAAAAAGTTACGTTCTGTTATAAGTCAAGTTATGGTCGGTCAAAGTGTTGTTAGGTTTAAAATGATGCCTTGATTAACTTTACCCGACATATTCAAGTTAGGGTCGGTCAAAGTTTGTCATCGAGTACAAGATAAAACTGAGATAAACGCATTCAAAAACAAGTAAGCTCTATACTTTTTTTTCTGTTGATGGTCTTACTAATATCTAAGATGTTGAGTTTTTCATATATACTTCAATTCAGTTTTTGCATTAAAATTGTGATTCTGCAAAAAATCACTTTCACCAAATAACGATCTGTTCATGTATTTTCCACTGTAGCGCAAAATGAAATGTGCCGACTTTACGGTTGTTAGAAACTTTTAGGGCACATTTTACAAAGGTTCTTTCTTGCGTCATTTACAGAACAGTTGCTGAAATATGATAGGCATCTTAACACCTAGTTGTGAAATACCACGGCGGTTTGCAATGTTAAGCATGAGCATTGATGCTAAATATAGGACTCAGACAATGAACTGATAATGTATCCATTACATACAGTTATAATATAGATGATACTGTATAACACTGTAATTTTAAAGGTACATGGTCAAATAATTATTCAAATCTTAGTTTTCACTGTCATTTGAAAAATCACTATTAAAGATGCTTCAATTTCAAATTTCAGTCAAACCAGAACATCCATTTTGATTTTATAAACAGTTTTGTATTTTCCATTTTTACTTAAATGTGTAATAATTTTATGGTTACCGTAAGATTAACAATTTTAAACATGTTCACTTATATCTCCGAGCCGCGACATGTTTCAATCGTAAAATTTCAAACGGGTAATGAGACAAATATGAGGAATATTTTGGTACCAAAATCTCAGAAAGTTTGACAAAATGCTGACCCAATCGGCTCCTTTAACATGTTTAAGGGAAACGTTGAGGTAAAAATGTAGAAAATCAGATTGGCACCAACCAACATGTGTACAACTTTTAATATTTGGAAACGTAAAACTACAAGGAAGGAAATATCTTGCAAAATTGAATGTATATACCCAGACTCCGATGTTCTGTTACTTTTATCAATATTACTTTCACTGGTAAATATGGCCCAAGGTAAGTACCATTGGAATACACGGACAAATATGTATAAATCGACACCCCGGGCTTTAGACGTTAATAATGAGAACCTAAAATCAAAATTGGGAGTACATTGGTTATGAAATGAAGATATTACGGCATAAATATTATTGAGTATTACATAAATTAACATTTTAAATTAACTGTTAAATATAGTCAATAAAATTGAATTGATAGAATATAATAAGTTGATTGAGTTGCTTACAATGTTAGAGACTGAAAAACTTGACATTTAAAAAAGTGAAATATCCAATAAGATACATGGATAGTCTAACTGTGTTCTTGATAAATTAATGCACAAAAATAGTTACTTAAAATTGTGAACGAGGTTAAAATCATTTACTTTTTTATCAAAACATTAAAGCTATTGCATTACAAAATGTGCAGTCTATTTTATAGTCATTTTAAGGATTTTCGCTTTTTGATATTGAAGTTTGCATCACACGCACATTTCTTACAACCATTATTGATCACTGCAATGTACACACTGAGACGTTCAAGATTCAAGAATACAGCGTCTGTAATTTGAAATGATTGAATTGAGTTCATATGTTGGAAGGCCATCTTAGTAATCCATAATAACATTTGAGGGGGAAATGGATTTCCTTATAGATAAATATATTATATAAGATAAAATGTTGTTAAACCACACGGGAAATTAATGCATTAAATTTT
>JXSR01S032246.1:7397-17794 GCA_000969725.1 Ophiothrix spiculata | reverse complement strand
ATTTACGAAAGTTGAACGATAGATAGATAGACCGATAGATAGATAGACTAGATCATGGTTCTATAAACCCAGGCACTATGTGCATGGGTTAAAAAGAAGTGAGAAATTAAGCATAAAAACTTGTTATATGCTAATTAGCCAGGGATGGAGAAAATTGTGTAACAATGTTTAGTCAGATCTTTTCAAAAATCAAATGAAATGCCATTATTTTGGATGATTTAAAAGGCAATTAATTGGTTATCAAAGTTGGAATTAAACCCACATGAAGTGGGTAATTAACACTAATAACCAGTTAAATCTAATTAGCTAATTTAGCCAGAGATAATTTAGCTGAAGCTAATTTAACCAGAGGTGAAAGGGGGTATATGGATGTGATTGACATTTGTTGTATGAAGTGCGTGAGATGAAACGTGATTGAGCCCAAGCCTTAAAGACATGACAATATATGTGTACCGCCGCGGCAAAAGGGTCCAGTTGTCGACTCCTACATGTTGCTCATTGTAGCATATCTGATGTATACAAATACCATACATTAGATATGCTACAAGGAGCAACATGTACGAGCCGACAACTGGACCCTTTTGCCGCGGTGGTACACATATTATATGTACAAAAATAGCTTTCTTCTGCATATTAGGCCTGCAAGTGAGTCCCGTTTTTTTCGAGTCCCGTTTTTGTTTCGAGTCACGGGTCCCAAATTTGCCTACTCGAAACCCAAAAAAAACAGTGATTTTACCTATTGGTATTTTTTAGAGAAGTCACCAAATTATCATTACCAAAATATTCCAATAATCATTTCACTAGTGGCCATAAGTTGCTAAATGCCCTTAAAAATTATCAAATATCAAAATCTACTTCCAAAAATAGTTGCAAACTTTATCAAACATGCGATGTCTCTTGCAGGAAGATCGCCGATTTCTCTATGTTTCAAACATCGTGTTACCTATTTGTTTGCATCTGTTGAATGTTCGTGAATGTTTGTCAACAGATGGCGATGTTGCATTTATATAATGGTGCTATCTAGGTTGTCAGACATGCGCAGTCGTAATGTTCGTCAACAGATGGCGATGTTGCATTTATATAACGGTGCTAATCATACTTGTCAGACATGCGCAATCGTAATGTTCGTCAACAGATGGCGATGTTGCAACTTTATAAATGTGCTATCATACTTGTTAGACATGCGCAATCGTGATGTAGGAACCTGTCATTTCGTCAAAACAGCGACTCCATGAACATGATGAAGCAGCAACAATAATATTACCGTCGATTTAAACATTAAACGTCAATTTATGTAAGTTCCCCGATTTAAGTACCGCCCGTTATATGAATAAAATCTGAGGTAACAAAATGGTGGGACTATTATACAAGCGTCAGTACGGTATTAAATCAGCCATTTTTAAGCCTGAAATGTGCCCTACAGTATAGTGTAAAGACTCCGAGTGCTGCTCGAGTGTAACTTTTGGTACTTGTGCACTACTTCCGTGTTTCCGACTTACATTTGGAATTTTAAAATACGATTCGAGTCCCGGGTACCCGTTTGAAAATAAAATACGAGTCCCGAGAGTGAAAAAACCCGAAATCTGCAGGCCTACTGCATATACAAGGAATATTTAAAAGCAGAACTTGATATACAGAAAATAAATTTTTCTCTATATTTTACACAAAATCTTTAGACATTTGCATGACAAGGCCCCCCCAGGGGGTACTCAATTTTAGTTTGGATAGGGACCTGCCTCTGGGACAATTGAAAAGCCACCCATCCAAAAACCAGTTTTCAAGAAAAAGGGGCCCGTCCATGTATACCTATTTTCCCAAAATTTAAGTCAAATTTAATCAAAACCACATTTTTTTCTGCCCAAATTTGCACTATTTTAACAAAATTATCGTAAGTTTTAAGAAATATTAAAATTTTGAAAAATGAACCCATCAAAATACCACATTTTGCAAAGAAAAAGGACCAATTGAAAAACCAGAGAGCCTGATTTTGCTACCCAAATTTGCGGCACGTCCCCATAACCCCTTTTGTACTTAGAACCCCCCCCCCCCCCCCCCCGGGAAAAGGCACAACACTTTCATTTGCTTTTTAAAGTACCGGTACTAACAATGTTTACATTGGTAATAGATTGGCAGACAAAATGGGTGGCTTTTTTGCTCAATTTCTGAACCAAATTTTCAACCTCAAATTCTCTGTTAAATTTGTTTTTTGTGTAAAGCTGAATGGCTAGGTAGGCTTTGGGAGTTAAGAGAACCACAATGATATTTCTAAATATTGTGGAAATAACTGTCTTTGACTGATTTAGAAGTTTATCACTCACAGGTGTAGCAGTCTACTGAGGTGGTTTTTTTTAATGAGTATGAGGTCATCCATTTTTTTTAATGAGCTCTGAAGTCATCCTGTAGTTACCTTTTGAGCCAAGAAAGAAGGAGAGTTTTGATAAAGCACTCAACTTACCATGACCTTATACCATGTCTCAGTGGAGCCTCCTCTTGGTCTGTCTCTGGGTCTATTTTTATTCCTGTCATCATCGTTTTTAGATCGGTGACCTTTTCTGTCTGGTACAGCTGAATCTAAAGCTTTGCTGAAAAGTCCCCCTCCGAAACCACCTCGGGTCCCCCTATTAGGAGCTCGATCATTACGAGGTGGTCGTTTGTCTCTATTATATTTGTCTCTGCCACTTCTGTTCCCATATGGATTGCTGAAATATAAAATTAGTACTTAATAATAAGTATCATTTAAATGATCCATTTAAAAAACAGGCTTCTGGTCTGGAAATATGGGTAGAATTTGTTGAGGCGTTTGATCTTGCTAAGGGTCTATCTTAATTGTAATATTTGTTACTGGTTTATTTTGATTCTTATTCCGCTGTCCGTAAAATATTATACAAATACAACATGGTATTGAGGAAAGTACAGAAAATTACTGATCTCGAAGCGTTGGATGTGTGTGACTACTTCCAGACACGAAGCGAAAGGGAAGTAGTCACACGCATCTAATCAACAGAAAGGGATCAGGAATTTTCAATACTTCTTGAAATAAACCATGTGGTATTTGTTCTATATCTCATAAATATTTCACCGAATGTGGTGTTAACACTTCAAAAATCAGCCCAAAATGTCCATTCTTCTCGGTCACCGTATGAATTTCTAACTGGTAAGTGATATGATTACATGATGCGATAGTAGGAGTACAGTAGTTTTTCAATTTTTTCCCTGCGTGGGAATTAGGTGCACCAAGTAGGCAAAATACTGTCATGCACATCAGGTTTTAACTGACTAATTATGCATTTAATGGTTTTCTAATAAATATTTATTTGTTACCGGTATAGTAAAATGACCTGCAAGCTGATATCTAGCCTCAGTTCATACATCTTTATAAATAACAGTAGGTTATTTAAAAAACCTCATAATAATAATGTTCTAACCTGTAAGCCAACTGATGCATCTGAAATTTCCCTTCAGTCTTTATTTTTCAATTGCACTGAACTTACAAACATGGAAAATATACAATTTATAAAGTGCAGATTCAGATTTGAGAGTTTAGATTGGGGAGAATGATCTTTACATATAATCACAGGCTTAAACTATCCTGTCTTGAATGCTTTTTTTCTTACTTTATAAATCTAAACCTTAGGCCTGTGTGAGGAGGGCCTACTATAAATTGTCTCAATGCAGTTGTAAATCCTAAGGTAGTTCTGTTAATATTACCGGTTACATTTGAATACTCACAATCTATTTCTGTCTCTTGCACCATTATCGTCACCCATATTCACGTCTCCATCATCATCAAACCTTGATAGAGGAGATGGACCACCATCATCTCGTCTACCTCCGCCTCCCCTGGGAGGTTTGCCCCTCCTACTTTTTCCTCCACCTCGCTGCCATCTGCCTCCACCAGAGCCACCATCCCTAGAATTATACCCGCCGCCACCGCCGCTACTACCACCCCTATCTCTATAATCGAAGTTGCCGCCACCACCTCTGCCTCTGCCACCACCGCCGCCTCTGCCACCACCGCCTCCTCGTCCTCTGCCTCTGTAACTGTCTCCTCTTCGGTCTCCGCGTTCCCCTCTGTCGTCATGACCTGAAACAAAAATACAAATTAGTTGAGGTGAAAATATGTTATGAATATATAGCATAGCCAAGCGGTTAGAACATGGTGACTCGTAATATAATGTGTAATGAATCTTTGATAAACCTAATTCCCAAACGCTTACAAACTATCTAAGTCTGAATATATCATACAAAAATTTGCCCTGGGTTTCTAACCCTAACCTCTCGCATCCCGATCCCATGTATCCTTGCTCAAGAAACACAAGAGGCATGCTGTATAGACCGACCAGCCTATTACTTTGTGCATAAAATACTAATGGTACTTGAAAAAACAGTTCTAAATTATTTTTCCATATTCATATGAATATATCCTTTGTGGAGTGTCGCAGTGCATATCTGATGAAAATTACCATTTCTTGCGACATTGGGTATGTGCACTTATGTGATAGTCTCCAATGCAGAGCTCCCTTCTGGCAGTGGTATGTATCCTGGCACTAAGTCAAGTCATGGTAAATGCTATGTAGAAAAACTATCATTTAAGCATGTTGTACAGACCATCTTGGGACTAACAGCTTGCCAACATTAGAATGCTATTAAAATCAACTTCCGTAACTTATTTTCCAGTAGAAGTACCAGCTTTGTCTTTGTTTGTGTAATTTCTGAGTACCTGAAACTGCTCTTTGGTCAGCGTCAGCATTCTCTTTATGTTTGTTTGTTTCAATATGACGTTTAATGTCATTACTTCCTCCTCACGCAACACTGATATCTTGCTTGAAAGATGTGCAAAATGCAAAGGTTTCCCCTTTGGTGGATTTCTTCATACACTGAAAATTTTGTTTATACTCATCTATAAATTTCTGCTTCCTCTCTGTCTTCTTGTTATCCATTTCGTTCTTTGGGCAAAATATCCGGCAAATAATTTTTAAAAAATCACGAAAGTTACGACATCAATAACAACATCGTCTGTTTTGTGAATGAAAAAAACCAAGAAGGCGACTTCATCAAAGTACCGAATGATGGCATTTCATGAGCTGGGTCAAAAATGTGTTACATGGTCAAAATGATCACAAAAAAAATGTTTGATATTATGTTGATATTATTGATCTCTTTTAATTCAAGTAACTTTTTAGCCAAATATCACTTTTGTTTTGGCATAATTGACTAATTAATGTTAATTACTCCATAGACCGCAATGCAAACTGTAATTTTCAAATGTGGTTTACTCAAAATTGCCCGTTTTTACTAAAACAAGTCATAAATTGGAATGATTAATGGTAAACAGTTCATTTTTTCAGGATGTGTTTTAAACACTTTTTAGTGTACTGTGATGCATTAAACTTGAAACAGACCCCTTAGGGTCTTGGTGTTAATGACCTTCAATTAATTAGAGGCGGGCTATACAAGGGGAGAAAATGGCACATTCCAAATCATTCTGTTTTAACTCTTATTTGATGCAGCTTGATACCCTGAACATTTTGACACCAAATTTGTCAAAATCTGACAAAAAATGAGTAAGTTCTGCCCTAAAAACTGACTTGAGGGGGGAGGGGATCTGAGGAAGGTCTAAAAATGATAAATTTGCCAATTTCTTTAATTATATACCAAATTTTAGCCATGTTGGTGACTATCTGTATGTATTTGAGGTCACAGAATCCATTTGTGAATGTTCCAGCTGTGTCAAACCTTCCAAAATGGCGATATTGTCTCAATTTGGGTATCTACCGCATCCGTAGGCACCGCATCCTTAGGCACCACCACCTTTGTACTGCCAAGTTCAAACCATTGTCTCTCTTAAATTATTTAACCCATGAAGGCCAAATTACAGGCCACAGATAGCAGAAAGTGTAAGCTTTCAAATGAGACATTAAACAAGTCAATAGGCCAAGGAATAGTAAATTTACATCAAATTAAGTTCGAGAACCCACGAAAAAATGTAACAACACCACCTTTTTAGCATACCTACCTAATGAAAAGCCACCGAATATCAAATTAATTTGGACACGAACTGACAATTTGAACACAGCCAACGCGTATCCACAAGCTGTGACAAGCACAGGACATCGGGAAGTACGCAACTCCGTTTCCAATCAGTAATAACAGTTCTGCGACATCGCGTGTGCATGGAAGCGTTGCGTATTTGCGTAGATTGCACACAGAATACTGTGACACAAGGCTCTGAATTTTCATGTCCGAAAATCATTTGAAACAAGAATACACATAATTCCCATCAAGCCTTTTTTTAGAGACCAGTGACTGGGAGCCATAAATCTCCAGAAAGCGGCTCCCAGTCCAAAATTTTAGAGAAGAACTGTTTTGTTACGACCGGGAGTCATTTTAAAATCATACAAATTGATTTATAGTGTACATACAGCAGTTATGAGTTTTTAAAAGCTTAAAACATCAGGATTTTCATGGTCAAATTCAGACCTTTTTATTTCATTTCAAGATAACAAGATTATATTTATGTGTTACAAACAAGTCAATTTATCATTCTTCATATACTGATTTGTACCTCTATTTCTCAAAATCCGAGAATTTCATTGTGTTTGTTCCGATTTTAAAGTAGCCACACATCAAGTGCATCCATGTTTTTCCACTGCAGTGACTGCACATGTGCACTGCGCAGGTTAACAAGCCATTTTCATTAAGAATTCATGACCAAAATAAAAGACACAAACTTTAAAATATGTCTTTTTACAACTGATTATTAAATGTTTTAGCACTATTTTGTCAGTTATTAAATCAGTGGTGGCAATATTTTATTTACGCTGGTCCCCGGCCTCTTATGTCTTCAACAACTCCACACTGACATAAGACGCAGGTATCCGCTAATGAATCTAAGCACTTGATTGGCCCGTGCCATGAAGGCATTTGTTCCGCGTCAAACACACAACATGCGTGACGCATTGGTGATTGCGCGAATGTTCGTAACGTGTTGTTAAACGCGGGGCGCCATGCAGAGGTCGCACATGTAAACATCACCATTTTGTCAACCTCTTCACCAAAGCCTTCCAATCACGAACGTTTGTCGTGTAGTTTGATAGGGTGAGTGAGCTGTCAAGTTGTGTAATTCTACTGGTCAAAATTTTGACTAATTTTGATCAGCCAATACCTGCGGTGATGGGCAGTCTGAACCATATAGTGAAGCGCCCACATCGAGGGAACCAGCGTATATTTTATTTTGACAATTTAATACCAATTACATAGGGCTGAGATTCCTGCTAGTAGCTGTCTTTCGCATCCTATTCCATACATACATACACATAATACATATTCTGTACGTTAGTATTTCACATGCACACATGATGTAAACAAACATGCAGATCTGACCCGACACAGTTCCAATCGAGGTTCACGATAAATCATGGATTAATTAATTGATTAACCGCTTGCTATTGTAATCTTGACATCAATGGCTTGTTTAGTTAAGTTGACACTTTAAAATACTGATTTTCAAGTATTTTTTCTTAAAAGCTCTTATATGGTAAATTCATCATTATGCAATTATGACCAGGCGCCTCTTACAATTTTTCGGCAGCGCCCAACTACATAATTTTTAATCCAAACCGGGCGCTTAAACGTGAGGACCGTTGGGTAAATATCGCTCGGCGCCCGCTTCAAAAAAGCTTGATTCCCATGACTTCCTTAATTCATGGTACCAAGACTGGATCCCATGTCCACCTATTGCAAGCCAACGAGTATGGCCTGTATTTATTTTGCATATTTACTTTTTCCTTGGAAGTCATGTGGTCATCAGTGTTCCTACTATAATGCCATGGCGTGCCATTGGCGCAGGAACCGTGAAAATTGGCGCAACAGGTTTCTGAAAATCTGTGAGAAAGATGCTTTTTCTTTATGATTTTAAGCACAAGTTTGTAATTTTAGGGCAGGTGCCTTTCACTTTGTCAAAATTGGTCGAATTGGCCCAAGTTTTAACACTGTCCTGGTGGTCATTGTGGAACTTTCACTGGAAAAATTTTATTGTTTGTGGATTTATTTCATGAACGTGTGACTGTTTGTTCCTAGGCTATGGGAAATCAGTAAGTTTTTGTTCCTAGGCTATAGATGGGAAATCAGTAAGTTGAATTTTAATAACTCAATGTGATGGTTTCAAGTAAAAGTTACAGGTCGCAAATCCTTGATAATAACATATCAGATAGTAACAGCTAAATTTCATGAAATGGAAGCACTTTTTTGAGTTAAGAGCATCTGGCATTTTTTTCTTTTTTATTTGCCATTTATGAATCTTATCACATAAAATATGTAAATTAACTCATAATAATTTACTTTTTATTATTTGTTGCGAAAATATTGATTTTTTCAATTGTTGAAATGAAGTTGTAACGATATTTAGCCCGAGACGCAGTCGAGTCCGTTATTTTTCCAACTCATGGCGAGACCAATATATCGGTAGCGCTATCATTTTCTACTCCCAAGAATGCAAATGAGCCAATTGAATACAATGGCATGCTCTACCGCACATATAACAGGGTACTCAACAACGGAATAAAGCTCATTATCCTCATTTGCATTCTTGGGAGTAGAAAATGATAGCGATACCAATATGTATTGGACATTCTGAATTCAATTTTATCATTATTATGCTCTAACAATCTTTTGTCCTATATCACTACACACATTTCCAGTTGAAATTGTTTAATATGTGAAAGTTTCATGAAACAATATAGGTAAAGGACTAAAGGCATCTACTTAGGAAATAATGTGTATTATTCGAGTTTAAAAATCTTGTGTTTTTAACTTTTGAGTTTCGAATATTTGAGTTTCAAATTTTTGAGTTCCAAATTTTTGAGATTCAAATATATTCAAGCTTAACATTTTCAAAAGTCTATGAATGTGCGTCTACAATTATGGGACTGAGCTAAACTAAACATAAGCCTACACGTTAAATTTAAAACTGGGAAAATTGGAAACTTGCATACTTCAAATGCGGAAATCAAATACTCAAAAATTTAAAACTCAGAAATTTGAAACTCCCACATATAAAGCTCAGATTTGAAACTCGCATATTTGAAACTCAGAAATCAAAAACTCAAACAATTTTGAAACTCGCATATTTTAAACTCAGAAATTTGAAACTCCCACATTTAAAACTCAGATTTGAAACTCGGAAATCAAAAACTCAAAAACTCAAAAAAAACTGACATATTTGAAACTCGCACATTTGAAACTCACGTATATAAAACTCAGATATTAAAAACTCGAAAATTTGAAACTTGCCTATAGATTTGAAAGTCAGAAATTTGAAACCCGCATATTTGGAACTCGAAAATCTAAAACTTGCATATTTGAAGCTCAGAAATTAAAAACTCGAAAATGTTGAAACTCGCATATTTGAAACTCAGAAATTAAAAACTCAAAAATTTAAAACTCGCATATTTGGAACACGAAAATGTTGAAACTCACATATTTGAAACTCACATATTTGAAACTCAAGAAATTAAAAACTCTAAAATTTGAAACTCCCATATTTGAAACTCAGAAATTAAAAACTCGAAAATTTGAAACTCGCCTATTTGGAACTCGAAAATCTAAAACTTGCATACTTGAAGCATGAGCACCAGGATGATTTGTTTTGACCCCATTTTTTCCCTCCAAATGATGCGATTTTTTTACACCGTCTTCCTCAATTTGGATATATTCGTTTTTAAATGTTTCAGGCCTAACAGTTGTATTATGATTACCCGATAATAAAATACTGATGCTAATGTATGATTAACTGCTATCAATTCTGACGTTTTGATATCCATAAACATAAGTATCCATATATATGAATATTTAGTAAGTCGTTCATGACGTATTTATTGTTTCCTTACTAAATAAAGCGATGGGTGTGCAACAAATCGCTCTAAGCCAATCAAAAGTCGTGATTTACCAAAACAATTTTTGACAAAAATGTAACACCTTTCAACGTTGCGTCGCGTTCATGTATTGTTGCGTTCGCGTGTTGATGTGCTAAATACGGTCACAATAATGAATAATTATGGTAATTTATTTAAAAATTTTGCATACCTCTTGAAAGCGAAATTTAATGCCGCCATTTTATTTCTCCGCTAAGACTGAAGTTCATGAACATTTACTAAATAAATGACATTACATTCAAAAAAACAACATGTATTATCAATAATTATCAAATTGCGATTATCCTGAAATTAAAAAAATTGTTAGAATTCTTATCGTTTACACATTCCATCAAAATATATAATCCACAGCGAGAGAACCATTACACCAATTACACCAGCGTTTCTTCTTAGTGCATTTCTGTAGACCGCGTCGACTGCCGCGACGAAGTTTACTACGCGTGATAAACTTAAGATACGCGCGGC
>JXSR01S032243.1:24990-39976 GCA_000969725.1 Ophiothrix spiculata | reverse complement strand
GACTACAAAGGAATTTTCTGATAGGACTGGCCAGGCAAAGCGTTACTTGTCTTGGCACAATCATCATGTTTGGGAGACAGTTGCGCTCTAAATTATAAGGCGAATGGCCTAGATTCTTTCCACTAATTTGTTACCTACATATTTTTTACATGAATCGATAGAACATGTTTATAGTAATATAACCTGCAAGTAGATTTCCATGATTTTGAGGAATATGGTGAAAATTCCAATTCTTTACCTACTTTAATTTTTTACGCCGGCGAATAAAAGTGGTGTGAAAACAGTGTTTCTATAGTTCGAAAACTTCTACACCTGTGATGGCCAAACAAATTACTTTTCATGAAATTGTTGCTCTTTTAATATGTATTAAATTATCTCCAGGAGCTTTGTTTGATCTTTTATCTGGTAAATCCATCTGAGGTACAAATTTAGGATAAATTTAGGAAACATGGGATAGACACACCACCATCAAAAACGATATATTGCAAATGAATTTTCTTTCAATTTGAGCCATTTGTGTGTAAATTTTTTGCACTTTTTAAAATTTTAATATACTTTTAAGCTTTATTTAGAGCATTTCTATAAGTTTTTAATTCTAGTTGGAATATAGGCTAGTCCCGTTAAATTGAAATTTAATTTTCTCTTGCATACCCAGTGCATATTACTTCAATTGCAATTAGTCTCTTTGCAATGTGGAGATTGATGGATAATTTACCTTGATGCATCTAGAAAGTGCAAAGAAAGTTCGGCGGAACTCACAATTCGGATTTCACCGAATTCGGATACTCCATATCACAATTCGGATACCCGTATCCGAATTTGGATTAAAAATAGCTGAAACGGGATATCAGCTGAAATGAATATTTAGCTTTGCCGCGTACCATACCGGTAGGTATATAAGTCAATAACATTATCATCAGTAGTCATCTAAATTCTAACAAAGTATTGGCCAAATTTTTTTGCCTTCTGTGATAAGAGGCTATCAGGACATGTTTCGAAGCTATTCCGCAGGAATTGCACAGATGAAAATAACATTTACACAGATACATTTATCATAAATGCAAGAAAGATGATCTACATGTACTTGCCAGCTTGCGCTATCGATTTGTTTCCTGCGCCACGACAGGAGTATCAGAATTCAGATACCCCTCCATATCCTTATTCGGATACGGGTATCACAATTTGAATACGAAATGTGCGTGGGTATCCAAATTCGGATACGTATCCGAATTGTGAGTTCCGCCGAACTGATATGGTTGCTCGCGCAGATACTTTACAGTACTTTCAAGATGCATTATGGGACATACGAAAGTGGTCTATTCACGCTTTGCAAAATTGGGTTAAAATCTTAAAAGTGACATTTCTGATAGTGTAATCAAACACAAACAATTTATCCATTTGCCATAAATCATAAGCCACAAATCAGGGGTACAGTACAGAGAGGCCATTTCATTGTCTATGAGTACCTCCCACTGGTAAGGTAGTCAGGGCTAGAATTTCGGCGCGAGTCCGAGAGTCCACTCGCGCAAACAAAAGCCAAAGAGTCCAGTTAGATTCTCGTAAACTTTTGAATAATTCACACAAACTGAATAGAGCAGAGTCCAAAGACTCTCGCAAATTCAATCAGGGCGAGTCCAAATGGACTCACGCAACCCTCCGTGAAATTCTACCCCTGGTAGTATTTGAAAACCATGAACCATTGACAACCTTATAATAAATACTGAATGGCTGAAATATACAACTGAATTCAGACCAAAAGAAAAATAAGGAAGCATTAGTTAAAGCTCACCTTGCAGAGCAGCGCACAATGGGATACAAAAGCGATAAAATGGTGCAATATTTAACAATTATGATAGAAAGAAATATGTGCTGATTGAGGTATAAATGATGTTTGAGGATGACCTTTAACCCTTTCCCATCATATGCCGTATGGGGTACGGCATAATTTGGGTCAGCTCAGGCGTATCCCATACGGCATAACTAACAGTAAACTAGAATGCCTTCAGTCTGGTGTGGAAAAAGTGGTCAGACTGGAAAGGGTTAATACACACTGGAAAAATACATGATAGAGGACCTTGAATGTGATATATTATTTAAAAAAATCATTTGGAATTACACTGACTGATGCATACGAGGTAATCAGTAGGCTGTGTTACAATAAATCATGACGATTTCCAAGATATTTTTGAGAGCCATCATCTATTGTTTTTCAAATACGGTACCAACAATCCTCTTCAACACTATCATCCCATGTTCAACTGACTTTGTCAACTTCAGAGTCCTGTCTTGGTTGCTGCAATAGCACACAGACATACATTGCCGCGAGAAAACATTAATCTTGTTTGGCTTTCGCCAAGGAAACCCAACTTCTAACTTAATACCAAGTAAGCTAAGAAGCTTATATTCAACAGGGCTCCAAGATGTGTTTTAATTAAATTCAGTTTTATAAAGCAGGAAAACCGAAATACCTGGAGAAAACCCTACAGAAGCGAGCTAGGAATGAAAACCAAATGCACATGAATCGCCGGGCGCGGGAATCGAACCCAGGACCTCATTGGCGCAAGGCGAGGGAACTACCGCTGCGCCAACCCGCTCCCCAACATAAGCAGATCAATTTCATATCATGAATCAATGGTTCATCATACAAATGACCAGTGTATAACTTTGAATGCCATTACATTATCCCCAAATTTAGCTGTTAATTGTACTGTGTGCTATGGCTACAACACAAGACTCTAAAAACCAACCATATTCTAGTAAAAGACTTACTTTTATTCTACGTTCTTTCTATTGGGCAACATTCCCATACCTACTTACAATTTCAATGCAAGTCCAAACTTACAGAAAGGACATTTTCATCACAGCTACATAAGATTCGCCCCAAATAAATATTTATGAAATGCTTGGATGACATATTCAGAATGAATTTCTATTCACAATGCATGTTTAGAACAGAAATAGGGCCAAACCAGAGTCGGCCTTCAAACAAAATGTTCGCTCTCCAACATTTTGTTGTGACGTCAAACTAAGGGCGGCCATAGGTGTCAAAATGGTGTCCCAAGAGACATGTGTTATTAAGGGTGTCTATAAGGGTGTGTAAAATCCATAATGGTGTCTAAACCCAAAACCGATATGTATTTCAAAATCGCGTGTGAAATTAGAAAAGGCGTCTAAAACCAACAACATATGGCTGCCCATAGTTTGACGTCACAAGTGATGATAGTGAAAATTTTGTTAGAAGGCCGACTATGGTTTGGCCCATACTCTTTGCAGAACCTTCAAACATACATTGTAACTTCCAACTTTTTGTTTGTTTTTTTATACATGTAATGCAAAAGACGGCTTTCGTCAGGATAATATATGCTTA
The DNA here is from genome assembly GCA_000969725.1 of Ophiothrix spiculata. Lineage (NCBI taxonomy): Eukaryota > Metazoa > Echinodermata > Ophiuroidea > Amphilepidida > Ophiotrichidae > Ophiothrix > Ophiothrix spiculata. Next base: position 36,609 of record JXSR01S032243.1, on the reverse strand, counting down.
AAAAGCTACATCTTTTGAAAACTTTTCATTCCTAAAACAAAATATCCAAGTATCAGTATAATATTTCATATGGAATCATTCATGGAAAATTTTATGAAAAATAACTATGAAACGTAACATTTAACATGAAGCCAAAGAAATGAGCTTTGTGACGGAATCCGATGCAAGATAAAGACAAGGCAACTTCGGTGATTGATTGTAAAGGTTCTCTTGATTGAAAATTAACAAGCTCTACACAAACACAGCTATATATTATCACAAAAGGGTTATTCTGTAAATTTACATTTCAACTAAAAAGGGTGGTTCTTCTTCCAATATCCCTTAAGTCACATGAGAGAAACTTGAAAGACAATTATCAACGATATGGATAAAGGAATAGATATTTATCAACTTTACAGCTACCTGATTAACTAAATACTCAAACATTTTCTGCATATATTTATACCATAAAAGGGCTCAAATTTCTGAAGACCTACAAAGTGTGTGCTACAAAGTTTTCTGATATGCATAAAAGATTCTTTCAAATGAGTAAGTTTTTTTATCATGAAACCTTGAATTTTACAAAGTTCAAACATCATGTATGATGTTCTGAAAACTGAGTTTGATCAGATGAAGTCATTTGAAAAATTCTCATGTCTTGGCAGATATTTGACTTGTAGAAACTTGCAGAACATTTAGTAAAAGAACTTTTGGACTGAAATTTGAGCCTTGGACTAACAAATATCCTATTTTAGACATGAAATAAAAACAAGTTCGGTAACTTTAAACATTTTTACTTCACAAAGATACCAACAATACATATATCTTTTGATAATGATACATACAAATCACACATAATCAATAATACAAATGGTTTGTTATTACCTTATATATCAAATAAGAATAAAAAAATCATCTTTCATTTGAAATATTTACAAAAACATATCAATCCTAATTTCCTGTAAATGTTACACATATTCGTTGCAGAAAAACAAAATAACATAAATAACCATTCATCAATGCCCATACATTTGTGTACATAATGTATGATTCGGAGCTGCTTATGACCCTGATCAACAAATACTACTAATGCCTCATCTCACATTCATCTATGTTGCATTTTATGGTGCATAAGTAATGGACATAAAATTGAAATAGATAGATACCTTTTCAGAGTCATTCTTTTAAGCAGCACGTAGCTTGCGGGATCATCACGATCCCTTGATTCAGTGTGAGTGTCCCAAGTCACATGACCACCCGTTAGGGCAGTCATGTGACAGCAGATCATCGTAGATGGCCGGCAGTTCGTATCCTCAATCCTTGTTATCACGGTGATCCCGCAAGCTACGTGCTGCTTAAAAGAATGACTCTGAAAAGGTATCTATTTCAATTGTATGATCATGACAGTATACACACTGCTAAGGCAAAAAAAAAACATTTTTGTTTGGTTGCCCTCCACAGCTTTTTTCAAAGAGGGTCGGTCGGTCGGTTTTTTTTTTTTATAATTTTTTTTCAATACTCTTCCACGGACCGCTAGGTCGATTGGCCGCTCCAGCCTTCACAACTTCCCCCACGGCATCCAAATCAAAACAATCAAATACCTCTTGTAGTGATTTGGGACATCCTAGTTTTGCATCTTTTTGAGAAAAAAAACAATTTTCAATAAAAAAAAAGTTTGGGTCGGGCTGAAAAATAAGGTCGGTCGGTGGAGGGCAACCAAACAATTTTTTTTGGGCCTAATGGACATGTTATTTCCATTTCTTCAACAACCCTCAATTACAAAACATGTTATAGTATTTCTTCTTTCTAAAATTAAGCATGCCTTTTTAGTACAAACGGATTCTTGTTATTTGTCAAGATAAACAGGTCCAAACAGTAAATGGTGACCATTTTTTTCTCCCTAAAGAATTGCTTTTTTAAAGGATTAACATAATAATTTGACATTTTTTTTTAATGAAGAGGGTAATTCAGACATATGAGATAACCTATAAAAGCAATATGTGAAAATAATAAATTTGATAGTGGTGAGCTAGAAAGTTCTAATCCTCATTCAATGAACTCTGATTGTTACCTAACCCCAGTAGGAGCTGTGTAAAATAATTGAAATTTGGTTTGTCTATCAGTCTTTTACACGTACATTATAATGATCTAACACTCATGCTACTTTGAAGTTTTGTCCCAAAATGACACTTTTTTGGTCAAAACTTGTGGCTTCCAGTTGTGTTACTACAAGCCAATGTATCATTTAGGCCAAGAGACAATGTAAAACCAAACAGATGACAAAACAGCAAGAGTATAAAAACTAGCATGGCCTGATGTATCCATGCATATAATCCATAAAGGTAAATATATTTTACTCAAATGAACACGCAATTCCAATCATTTTCACCGTAATTCACACCTAAACGCAAATGGATTGCAGTGCAGCAGATGATGTCATAAAAACACAATGAAAGTTGAGCTTTTCTCAACCAGGTTTGCATTGACCCAAGTGGTGTTGCATTTTGATCAATCAATGGGTACTGTTCAAATCCCATAGCACGCTCAGTGCATTTCGTCGTGTTACTGCAAGAAAGTCGTACCTGCAATAGCTGCCATTTGTCATAAATTTTGATTGCACACTCGTAATCAAAGTAGTTCTTGAAATGGTTCTTCAGGTGACGGTGAAGAACCATTTCAAGAACTACTGACATAAGACAGTGCAATTTTGATAGATGTTTCACATTCTTGTAACAAATGGTAAAATATATATAACTCAAGGCAGCCATTGCAGATACGACTTTCTTGCACTCACATAACAATTTGCATTTAGGTAGAGTGTAAATTCAGCCAAAGGATAGTCCCTACGAGCAAGACGACTAAAAATACCTATTGGTTCACATTGCTGCTGCTTGCACAGTTTGCGAGATACCACACAAATATTCATGTCTGAATTTTCATTAATTGTGTTAGAATCCAAAATGACGGCAATGCCACGGAACCCAATAGGGAAACCTTACAGATACAAGATTTAAGCATATATGATGACTTTTATTATGTCTTTTCCACTTGACACCAATAATCGCATGTACAGGATTAATTATTAATCTAAGAAAACAAGATGTGTAAGCAGGGCTATGATTTATCCCGACCCTGATCGGTTGAATTCAATGCACTGGCACATAATTAATCAATCTTAATCATTTCCGTTCTCCTCACAGAATTACAAATCCTCATTTACCTCTGTTGGTGAGTGTAAAACCTACCAAGTCGTCATGCCAGCCATCCTAAACACCACAAGCACAGCAAAGTCTACTTACACAGAAATACAAACAAGCAGCAGCAGTAGTAGTAGCATTTTTACATAGCAAATTAAGGCCAAAAAAAAAAAAAAAAAAAAAAGGTTTGTCTCAGAAACCCGCGCGCATTGCTATGTGAAAGTGAATTTAGCGCGTAGACCTACGCACTGGCCCTCCTTTTTTTTTTTTTCCTCGATAGTAATCCAGCAATCGACCATCGTCCAAGTTTCTTTATGTCATGGCGTCCGAAGCTAAATGATTCGCGGCAGCTTCTTTTTTTCTTTTTTTTAATTGGTACCCGGTGTTTTGAGTACCAGCGAACCGTGTATACACACTTTGCATGCTGGGAAGGTCATAACAAAATGGCGATCTCATGAACAAAACATTGAAAAATATGGAGACAATATGCAAAATAAATCCACTGAATCATTGCGATTTTTAGTAATTTTATTCTAAATTCAAGCGAGATTTTTTATTTATAACTTTCTTGTTTCGTGTTTTCGTCTACCGCATACGTGTTGAGTGACGGTGGGGGCGACTTCACACACGTAAGTTGGGCGATTAAAATTTTAGAACTTAAAAAAAAAACAATCCCGCATACCGCATAGCTATTTTTCTAAAAAAATTTTTTAAAAATCACATAGCGCACAGCGTTTTTGCAAATGGTTTCTGAGACAAACCTTTTTTTTTTCTTTGGCCTAAGCATCTTGGGCTCCCCAACCCTAGGTCAATATCTATCACTATTTACTGGGCAAGCGTTTATTTGTAGTTGTAATGCGTTTCTATTGTTGAGTTTCATTAACACCAATTGATTATGTAGACAATTGCACACACTAATGGAATGTAACTTCGGCTGACATCTGCCTTGGTTGTGTCCAAATCATCTGTAAAATATTTATAATACACATGAATGTGTGGAAGGCTAACACAAACCTTTTTAAACTGCTTTTGACATAATTTTAATCCAAATGGATTAGTTTTGATGAATATATTTCCTTCAAACTAAACCCATCTCACACTAGAAAAATTACTTGGAGAAATCGGCATCCATGTTTCAACAGAGTACATTTTGTAATAGATCTCAAATAAGCTTGATAATAGATGTGTACTAAAAAGTAAAAATCAGTCACAAAAATGATGCTACATGTTCTTTTTGCTTTGTGGTTACTATATTTTGCAACTTAGAATTAATCATAAAATTCACAAAGAATAAATTTTAATTATTTTTTTCTCCTATATGCTATTACTAATTTTGCAAATCAGATGTCCTTGCAATATTAAGTGGTATTACAATATTGACAAACCTCAAAAGGACCAGAATATGAAATTCAGGGATGCAAGTTCCTCAAGTCAAAATTTCCTGAAATGTTTAAAAATCTCCTACAAAAGAACGCTTTTCCTATTCTCTTTAACAGGACAAAATTTCCTGTAAACAAAATATTTTCAGTAAAATTTCTTGACTTCAGGAAATTTCCTGAAAACTTGCATCCCTGGAAATAAAAAAAAAAACACCAAAAACTATTTGAAACTGATCTGAAAACTACAGATGATTTAGACACAACCTCCCATAAACTATATGCATCAATAATGGGATTAAAATAGGCAAAACTTAAAAAAATTTCACTTACATCATACAAAAATTTCACTAATAGTAAACATTTCAAATCCTAGTATAAATATTTCATATATTTCAAAAAGGGCTACCAAAAAAGATATTATTTTTTTCTACTCCTCCACCCAACCTGTTTTTAAGTGGAGGCAACTGTTGCCACGGTGATTGTTTTGGTGGGTGTGGCTGAGTTGTTTGTGGTGCTGTCGCTGATAGGTTTCGGTGTCATCAGCAAGTTGGGTGTGAGCGTTGTTATTGAGTTAGTTGTGCCGTTTGTGGTGGTTGATGTCGATGCTGCCGGTGTTGCTGCTGCTGCTGATGATGATGCATTTGAGCTGTTGCTGGTCATTAATCTCTCACCTCTACCGTCGACTTTATCTGTAACATGATTTCAATTAAACAAAGTTGTTTGACTTTACCCATTTTGCTATTTATAACATTTGGCTGAAAGCCAGGCTAATCCCAATAAGGCTATACATTAAATTCAAGGGAGGCCTCCATGGTATGAAAGACAGAACAATGGAAAGAATTTTTGATTTTAGATGCAGGAGGAAACCGAAGTGCTTGAAGAAAACCTGCAAGGACGAATATGGATCAACCGAATTCCCATACAACCTAGGTCCGACCGGGAATTGAACCCAGGCCGGAGTGGTGAAAGGTGAGCAAAGAAACGCTGCGTCAACCCGTCCCCCATTAATTTCATAATATTAAAAACGCATTGTAGAATTTTTATTTCTGAAATCTATCCATAATGTGTTAAATATATTTCGTTTAGTATTTAATGAGTTGTCTCTACATACATTTCAACAGATAATCAAATATGAAGCATCTGGGCAAAATCTTGTTTGTTGAGTTATTGCAATGTAGAAATAATATTAAATTTGTCTAAATATTTGAATTATTCACACGTATATCAGGTATATCAAATATGTTCATCATTCATTGCGGTTACAATTTTCTCACCAAATCCAATTTTCAAAAGGCACGCTTGTTACTCTGATTTGTCATTACGCATACTTGCAGGACACTCGTCAATGAATTTTGGACCAAAGACTTGAACACAAGGTTATGTCTTGACCAACCTTCACGTTTGGCTTCAGGAAGGAAGCGTTGTGAATAACCTTCAGGTATTCGAGTTCCGTGTCACCTTGCTAACTAAAAGGTACATTTTTTATCATATGAATTTAGAAACCTGAAACAGACCATACATAATTGTGTCCATTGCATCTTCTTCATACAGAAGCACTACCAATATTTAGCTAGTACTAGCAATAGGGTATTTTGTACTGACCTTCCCCTTTCATTATTAAACAGCATTATTACGAGCGACTGTTCAAAAGAATCCAGAAAATCTGTCTTACCCATAACAGCAATGGGTGTTTCTCCAGTTGCTGAGGCTACCCTATGTTCAATCAGATAGAACATATATTCATCGTACAGCAATCTGATAAGATGAAATGATCCAAAACTAGCAGCACTCCTTAGCGTTAAGTCACGGATCACCATTGAACTGGGAAAAAAATACAAGATGCCATGTAACTGGAATGCATGCACTACAATGGATAACAAAAAGCTTGGTTTTTGTCCAAGCCATGAATTAAGCAGGTGACAGATGCTGTCTTGAGCTCTTTATCTACGATTTGTTTAACAAACTTTTTTGATCAATTAAAGGTACATGGACCAATTTTTAAAATTGTAGTTTTCACTGTCACATATGAAAGATCACCACTTAACCACTTCAGTCCTAAGCAGTGTATTTTATCAACACAAGTCTGTATTGGGGGTAGTCCAGGTCACACACATGCACAGCACAACTACTCACTATTATACAGTGAAAATCAAAATATTTGATCTTTTGGCCCTATAACTTTTGATTGCTGAGACCTGTAAACTCCATTCAAAAAGTCACTTCTAGGTCCGGATTCCCCTTTATGGGGATACCATATGATGTATATAGCTTGAAATGCATATGTGTACTGATATTACCTATCAGTATAAACTTTAAGGTTTTCATGGTGTTTATAAACGTCAGCAGTTTGGACCATTGGGCTGCTCATGACGTTAATAAACATCACCAGTAGTGAAGTGGTTCAGATGTTTCAATTTCAAATTTGAGTCAAATTGGAACAACTGTTTTGATTTTATGAGCAATTTTGTGTATTCCATTTGCCTATGCTTTATTGTGTAATAAAATTAATAATCTTAACACATTTTCACTTATATCTCCGAAACACGTCATGTTTCAGCCGTAAAATTTCACACGGGTCACAAGAAAAATACGAGGAATATTTTGGTACCAAAATCTCAGAAAGTTTGAAATAATGTTGACCCAATCGGACAGCTAGGCTCCTTTAATGTCAATCACCGGTGGTAATAGGCGTAAGTTTGGTTAGCCAACTGATTTGAATCATCCAAATTTCTTCTACAAATTGGGTAGCGGTAATCTAACAATATCAGTTTTCTCTAGAACACCATGCTTTGCTTTACACCTGCTTTACACCAACATTTCAGGTTAAAGAAATGAACCACACTTATTGATAAAGACATATATTGTTATACTAATATTTCATTCTCAAAAATAGTTTAGATCCTTGGTGAGCAAAAAATAAAAATAAATGCACCTTTTACAAAATAATATGTTTTTATATAATTATAGTCTTACCTATAAAAGGACCATTTCAGAAGGAATTGTCTAGCTGCCTTAGCAAAGTTGGGAGAGTTTTCATGTGGTTTGAGGACTTGGTTAACAACACCTTCTAACCAGTTAGCCCACTGTTCCAGTGAATTCTGCTGCTGTAACGTCTTCTTGAAATCCTGTTCTAATTTCTGTACTACTTTGTCTTCACACTGACATACCCATGAAGCTTGCTCCTGAAAATGAAGGAAAAGTCAGAAGGAAAACATGATTCAAACGTTTGTAACTTAAGATATTGGCTGTAAAAGAGATGACATAATCTGTTAAATCTCCCATGACAACTATTTGAGTTATTGTTTATGTACACTGGCGGTCAAGAGTGTTTGCGCACAAAACTTTAACCAGCCATATCTCGAGAGCCGTTTGTCATTTGCGTCATTTTTTTCGGATTTTACATATAATTATAGATCTACAGAACGAACTCAACAGGAATTGCATTCACCGCATTTGAAAATGTGGCATGCAAAACATACTGTATACTTTCTTCTGCACATTCAGAAACGGAGTTCAATACATAACTGCACATTTGTTGGAAAACTTATAACATGAAAATGTTCTTTATGGTTACATGCTGATAACGAGCATTGAATATTAAGCTACATGGGTGTATGGTATTTAACAGTAAAATGTTCATTACTCCATTAATGGTCTGGTAAAATAAAATATAAATGACATATTTATAGCTCTGGCCTCATCAGTGTCCTGCACTGCTTTCTATGAGGGTCCCTCTGTTAGATGGTCAGATTTAATTGCCAGTTTTAGATGCAGGCAGAAAACCGGGGCGCCTGGAGGAAAACCTGCGGAAGCAAGTTTGGATTGGCAACCCATTCCACATATACAATGCCAAGACTGGGGATGGAACCCACAACAGTCCTGGACTCATTGGTGCAAAGTGAGGGAAATGCTATGCTACCTGGTATATTGACATCTGGTTGATTCCACCTACTGAGCAAGACTGTGAATGTCAGTAACAGTTTTCCGAAAGATTTGATTAACCATGATCTTGTTCCCATTCAAGATTTTGCTTGCTAGGCTTCAAATAAATTTCTTATTATAATATTTCTTGGGCAAATCGGCATGAGCCAAAAACCAAAATTGATGTCATTGTCTTAAAACATAAATAGTCAATAATTATTATACATAAAGTATTGGTCTGTAATGCTTGAACAGAATTTACACTTACCTGGACATTTGCAAAATCCACTCTGTTCAGGTCACTGAGCATCTGATTGATTTGTGAAGTGTTCTGAAGCACAGCCCTGGCTGCCTGGGCCAAATGGTTCAGTGATGTGTACCGCCTCAACGTTTGTGCAAACGCAGTCACTGCCCCGATCTGAGGAGAGAAAACAGTCAATATAACATCAGGTGTCATTTGCATTCGATACTTGACTGCCCCTCCAGTTCTCATTTCATATTCTTAATTCTAATATGACCTCTTATGAATACTTTCAAGGCTTTATCTAATTGAAGGAATCTTCTACAGTTCTGGTCACCTATCAGACACTGCATGTTGTTGGTATCAATGATAACCTGATTTTCACTTGCGTTCTGTACGATTTCTGAGATCCGCACACACGTATATATAGGCCAAATAGTAATTTATTGGAAAATATAAACAAAAATCTAGAGTGCAGGGCCCCATTGTTTGTAAATGCAACCCATACCCTGGATTTTTGTTTACACTAGCTTAGTTCAAATGTTCTGTCCGTTATCTCATTAAAGGACAAAGGATTTTGTTAACTAAATCGTAAATGACAATAGCAGTATCGAATTAATTTAACCGCACAAAAGAGGCCTGTCAATCAAAGTATAGGATAGGCTATTGTCTCCGACGAAAAGCATAACGCCTAGAGATTTTTAGTTGTGCTTTTTATCGTGTAAACACAAAAGGACTGTCAAGGATTGAAATTTCTCAAGTGGGGATTATCTATACTAATTGACTCCAGTGAATAGAATAAGTAATGGGTTAACAAAATATTTTACAACGGATTACAAAATGCATTGTTATCAGTATGCACGGACAGAACTTCTGAACTGGGCTACTGTCCAATAATTTTTTATTTTGCTTTAAAGTACATACATTTTAGATTTAAATAGTTGCCAATACCAGATGGAGGTTTGCAAATCATGAACATGCATATTAACATCAACCCAACATACCATATATTACTAGTGTTGTCTGAACTTTTCAGCCTCTTGCATAACACCAACAATTTGGGTATACACTCTTTTTTTAAAATTTAAATTTGCTTTCATAAGCAAATGAACAGCTAAAACCTTTAGCCTCTGCTGCCCCATGTTGTTCTTCCTAGTGGAGATCTGACCTACCTTGATAGACATCATCTCTGGTGGTATACCATTCATGCTGTTCTTCAACCATCCTTCTAAACTCTTGGCAAAATTTCTAATGGCTTGAGTCAAGGCACCTAAAATATTGAAGACAAAATCATGAAATAGTCAGAGAAAACACTGAATAAAACTGAAACTTAAAATACTTTAAATAAATCAAATGTAGGTAATCAGATCTGGTGGACAATTTCACATTTACTTTTTTACAGGCGTTATGAGAAAAATATGAGATTTCATGTGGTATCAAAATGTCCCATTTCATTTAGGCAATGGGGATGAAAAGTGATTGGAATACCTTTAAATTAACCAAATTATACAAGAAAGTGAAACTCTGCTCTTAAAAGGTCATGGTCTTAAAACCAGTTCACCTGACTTGAGTTTTCTTTGTACTACTACTATAGGCAATTCAGTAATTGAATATTTCCTGGCGATGACGGCACTAACAATGATTCCATGTGATCTGCAACGTTCAACCCAAGCCAATAATGTTATTTGTGATTAGCTGTTAAATGAAGTTTATTGAACTGGATTTGGATTTTGAAACAGACCCTCACAGAGTAAAGTTCCTCTCACTTTCAGATAGGTTAGGCCAAATTAAAATAATAGTTTGTCTCAAAGGTCTCCTACTCTTGAAAATCTAATGCAAAATGCGATTATTTTTTTTGTAAGTTTTTTTTTTCTTGTGTGACATTAGTCCTGAGTGCACTATTCTACAAGAGTTCCATATGTTTCCCCATCATATATTTACATGATGGCCTTTTTAAAAAAATAAAAAAACAAAATAAAGATCAAATAAATTAAATTGACCATTGTTGTCATTTGTGTTTTCACAGTTTCGGTGAAAAAAATATATAAAAAATCTTTTTTTCTGATTTTGAGGGAAACTAATGCGCATGATAAAACTAATGCGCGCGGGAGCTTTGAGACAAACTATTAATTTTATTTGGCCTTATATGAATAGCTTTTCCCAACTGATAATCGTGATTGTTGAAGACTTACTTGGAATTGGTCTAAGGACATCTGGTATAAGCACTTCTACCAAGCCCTGGTATAACACATGGTCATAACTCTTGATATATTCTTGTATATTTTTACACTGGCACATCAACACTAACTTCGGTTTCGGCAGCTTCTCTTCCAAAGTATTCTCCCTATGATAAAAATAAAAGTATATGGTAGAGAAATCATGTTAGAAAATGTATGATATTAATATTTATCTGCTGATCTTGCTACATTCGCCGATAGAAATGATTATTTTGACAAACCATCCACATGGATCTTAATTTTAAGTTGTTAGCTACATTCCATATACAGTAATAAACTGCTAAAAAGCGGTCAGACTGGGAAGGCTTAATTATGACTGGTCTTAATCAGGTTTCAGTTTAAGTCTTTCATAAAACCAGTACTGATTTTCCCATACCTATTATCAACCCGTCATACTCAAAATATTTATCATCAAGATCACCTCCTATACTTTGATCAACACCAAGATGGTCTGTTCACATTGAAGCCGTGAGGCATGTGAATAGAGTGGAACATATGAGTGGATCATATGAGGCCATTACATCCACAGTGCTTGATAATATTTGTCCAATAGTGACCAGGACACGTACTGCTAAGCCCAAGCTACCATGGTACAATGAGGACATTCACAAAGAAAGACGTGTCCGGCGTAAACTTGAGCGTAGATGGAAGAAGAGTAAATCTGA
>JXSR01S032243.1:0-11179 GCA_000969725.1 Ophiothrix spiculata | reverse complement strand
GTATTTTGGAAATTATTTTAATCTTTAAACACCTGCATGTCTTGATCCCACCAGTGAGCACCATTATCAACAACAAACTCGTTGATATAATGTTTATGCTAGGTTTTGTGGCCATTTAAAAGTGAAATTTTTCAATTTTTCAGTCACAAACGTTGGAACTTTGGAATCACCCATTGCTAGCTATATTTAATGTTGTTCTCTAAATACCACATATACAGCTAAAATACCTCTTATATGAATCACAACCTAAGTCAAGAATTCACCGTTACCTTATTATCTCTAGGGTTTGAAAAAGTACCCTATTTATTAGTACTTTTATTGAAAATGAGCTAAAATGACTGCTTCTGATACCGTAAACTGGGGTGACTTTGAACAGCGGGGTGACTTTGAACACTTTGAGTTGGTCAAATTAATCAGCCATTATCTCACGTATCCTTGATGATATATTTTTTAAATTTATGATTGAAAAGGGAATACTATAAGCAATATTACATCTTAGAGACACTTCCGTAGGTGTTGTCAGTTGTCTGTTATAGCCGTTTTTTATCACAACATCGCTCGATACAGTCTTGCACTTCAGACTGTGTATCAAGCAACGTTGCAGTGATGAAAATGCTGGACTCTGAACGCTCATAAGGCTGTAATTTTAACCAATTCTCAGATGTTTTGTTTCACCGTTGTGAGTGCATTGTACAAGCATTATTTTCTTCTCAAGGTCATGCTTCATGAAGCATCAAATTTGCCACACTTTCTTGCAACTTCCACTGCAAAAGTAATACGCCACTGTTAAAAACATGGAATTCTGTGGCAAGCCGTGAAAAAAAATTCCTGAGAATTACCAAACTGCATCTTAGTACGGTCTGCTGCTATTGACACATTCTTAAATATTTTATGCAGCAAATTCTCCACACTTTCTTGCAGCACCTATTTTGCCTTTTCTGCCAAACAACAAGGCACTGTCATTGTAGTGTGCTATACACAGACCTTTTAGAATTCAAAAAAGGTCGTCATATGTTGCCACTTCTTTTGCATAAAACATCTTTGTCCACTGTTATTAAGTTTGCCATTTGAACTTGAACTTAATCTTTAAAAAAAAAAATTTTTAAATTGGGTGTTAGTAGTCTGTTTGGTGATACCAACTGATTGTATTTGAATACTGAACTTAATCATCAGGACAACTGTCCACTTGGCCTACACAAAATCTGTAAAGCAGTATTTATCAAAGAATTCAAGGAAATGGATACTGACCTTGATCTTGTACTCACACACGACTCACAGGGGTGGGTTATGGTACATCTTTTTTTAAACATAGCTAGTCAAAATATATAAAGCTTGAATTCACAAACAATGTGCACATTTCATTTCAACCGCAAACATGTGTCCGTGTTTTTAGCCATGTGTACTGTGACATGTGTTGAGTAGATACACTTTATATTTTCTTTACAAGAATTCAGAGTATCATATGCATGCCTCCCACCCTCCCCATCCCCTGAAAAAAAGAGAGGTACAATACATGAAAAACCCTCCCTCATTGACCATAATTTTCAGATATTTGGAACCATTTCTACCAAAATGTTGCTCATATTTTTCTCATAACCCATGTGAAATTTCACAGCTGAGTTATGTTCCATTTTGGAGATACATATGGTAACCATGATTAATTTTACACAGCAACGTATAGGCAGGTCTGAAATACCAATTAGCCTATTAAATCAAAACTGTTTGACCGATTCTGCTGAAATTTGAAACTTAGACCTCTTGGGTGGTCTTCTTTCATATGACATTGAAAATGGAACCATTTCTACAATAGCTTATGATTATGGATTAGTTACCTAGATACATGTATGAACGCTAAATAAATGGTTTGTTTCAAAAGATATTCAGAAAATTAAAATCCATTATAAAATGAATAATACGACATTCAAAATTGTAAAGAGGTAAATTCAGGCAGGCTTGTGTCACTTGTAATGGAACATCCAATATAACGTGTTACTTAGTAACCTTTTAACAAAAATATTGCACCCAATTCAGGGACTTCCGTTTGAGGGGAGTGAGCTCGTCTGAGCCACCCTGCTCCCCTCAAATGCTTTATGGGAGATCAATTAATAGAGCGCCTTGCCTGATGGAATTTATATAGATAATTCCGGATAGCTCCCCTAATTGCTCCCCTTAAGAACTTCAGGACAGCTTTCAATAGAGCCCCTGCAAATCTCAAATGGAAGTCCCTGCAATTATACGATTGTTGGTTTTTTTTTCAACAGGCACACATTTTATGCCTTCCATTGGACAACTTTTCCATTCTAGTTTATACTAACCTTGTGCCTAATCTTCTTGTCCTCAGTCCCAGGAACACGGATCGGATCAGTTTACCAAAAGATGCCGCATTCACCGGATCCAACTTGTTCTCATTGCAGTGCCTCAGATAGTGGTTGTAGAGAGTGCTCCTCGGCAGACTCACCCCCTCCGCCGTCTCGTAATTCTCCAGCAGCCATTGAACCTGTGCAGCCAACGAGTCCAATGCAAATGAATCGAGGTCAAATAAAGTTGCTGCTCTGTATTTCGCAAATGGCATCACATCAAATTAGCCAACATAACCCCTCACCTCTTATATTCAAAGTTAAGAGTGCAAGGTAATTAGTTTTAATTTGAATGTTTTTGTTTGTTTGAAAGATTGTCAATGAAACTACTGCTAATTATTTCCAGTTTAGATTAACAACTATTGCGAATAACTTCGCCCTATAATATTATTTCATTCATTTTTTTAGTACACCAAATGTCCTCAATTTTCGTAAAGAGTCCAAAATTGTAATCGCACATTTTTAAAGCTCCAAAATTGGCTAATTTTCTCTTTGCTGATACTTCACCAATAGACTACAAACCTGCGTGTATACAGTACATTGGCCAGTGATTTCATGCAATTGGCAAAACACAGAGCATGCAAGACAGGATACTTAGCTACTGGTACTACTAATAACTGTGCAACACATGTAACATCTAAAGCAACAAGAACATTGGATTACAGGGGATTTATAAGCTGTGAAAAAAAGCAACAAGATATCTTGATATGAGAGCCATTTCTAAACAATCTGCAAAACTAGTCTAATTGTGCATGAACCTAACAGCCTTTTGACCAAGAATGCTTCAACATTGTTTAAAAAAACTTGGATTTAGCAATTTTAGATAAAATCAGAATTTAATCTTTTTTTTTTTTTTTAGGGAGCAGTTCAAAAAACTCAACCGGCAGTCAACCGCTGGGTTCTATAGGTAAAATAATAATTTATTGGACAATTTAAACAAAAATCCATGGTAAGGGTTGCATTCACAAACAATGGGGCCCTGTACTCTGGAATTCTGTTTAAACTGTCCAATAAATTATTGTTTAGCCTATAGCTGGTTGCTTTTGTTCTGAACAATGGCAACACCCCAAAACTGCCAGTTCCGGGCGGTCAGCCGCCAGTTGAGCTTGGAAGCGGTCCCTTGCGAAATATTAATCCAGGGCTTCTCTTCTGCCAAATGTGTACCTCCACTGTACATTTATGTATATATGTATTTTGGCAATAGTATTTTTTGCTATGAATTTCCCCAAAAGCTCTCCAAAATGTGCTCATTTTTAATTTTCTTCTTCAGATTTGGTGTCAGTGCACATCATTTCATCAAACTAAGGGGTGATGGGTGTGTTCTGAAAACATGACCTAAATTTGAACCTCCATTGCTTATTCCTACTTCCAATTCCACATTATGGAGATTGTAAACTTTGAAAAAAAGGCATCTTGACACCCACCACAATGATTGTGAAACTAGCCTGACATAGTTCATAACAGGCCTACTACAGAACCACAACACTTTGCTGATTTTTTTCCCACCACAAAATTGAACGGTTCATACTTCCTGCTGCACAATTGGGGAAGCAGAGTAACCAGTCCACATAAACATTAGGATTTAGATCAGGGGTTCTCAACTAGTGCTTACAATGCCACATAAATGACAAAATTGTAGGGGAAAGCGCCAAACTTGCCTATTTCTTAGTGTATTCCTAATATCAAAGCATCAATCGGTACTTGTCAAAGCGCCAGTTGAGAATCCCTGATTAGATCATGCATAAAATAATGTGATTCCTTAATCTACATTTGTGGATTCTACATAATGCCATAGACTAGTTAATTCAAGATCCCACCATTAACCACAATGGGAAGGTATGGTGGCATTTTGATTCAGCATATTATCTCGAGGCAGCGAGCAAAAGCAGATTAAGCATGTGGCACAACGTGACCTTGAAATTCCCTTGAATGGCCTCAGGGAAACGTTTCAAGCAGTTTTAGGATTTTGAACCCAAATAGTATTTTGATCTTGATTTCCCTTGCCCTGACCCCACCAGGACACACTCTGGGTCAAGGGTTATTTATGTTTAGTTCAGGCGAGGTCAATAAGCAAAGAGTTACTTCTATGGCCTTGAATTAATTCCTTTCACAAAGTTGTGTTTGCATCTATTGACCATACGGTTCATGAGATATGCTACAGGCACCAAGCGGCACACAGGAAAGCGACTGACCAAATGTCTCTGAACTCAAGGGAGACAAATAATGAGGTTTTTGGTGTCCTTCTTTCAATTTGCATAGAGTGCAACAACTGTGCTATACACATACACTATAGTAATACAATGCAGTGTGATGTAAACAAGTCTACTCGCCCACTCTATACATAATAAAAACTACAACCAGCAATTAAAAACACAGCAATGTGATGAAGTTGAATGATGGAAAATATATACAGAGAACTTTTCATTCCAAAAATAGTCACATGAAACACTACTCATTATGCTTCTACTTTCAACTATTTGAAAACTAGGCCAGTCTTGGGATTGGCTTGGTTTACAACACCACAAGATGTATGATGTGTTGGTTGGAAAATGACCATTTAACTTCATCTCTCTGGGTACTTAAACTACAAGTGACGGTTGCCTTTCGAAAGGTTTATAGATACTTCGCGCTTGCAGAAATAACAATCATGCTTGAAGACTTATACTATCTACAAAGCAATGGAATACATAATTAAGCTAATAATTATAAAAAATCTTACCCCAAGTACCTGAAACTATTATATTCCACAGCAAATTTCAATACTTACTGTCGCTGGAGATGCCCTTGTTGTGTGTGTCACAGGGAGTCCTTCTCCATCCATTGTATGGCCCTGCAACACATAAGTCCCTCCAGGTTGTGCCACCAACTGTGAACCCCCTATGACGGTACCTCCGACGAGCCCCGTGCCTCCAAGAACCCCCATTGTGCCGCCAACAGACGTCGCCGATCCAAGGGTCTGTAGATTACCCGATGTTATGAAACTCGGCCCGGTACTGGAGGTGTAGTACGTCCCCGATGTGATGGGAGTCGGCTGCGCATACATGGTGGTTCCCTCACTGTAAGGATAGTTGTTGGTCCTGATTTAATTCATGTCGGTGGTACGTAGTAGTAGTAGAAGTAGAGTGGTAGTAGAAGTGGATTGAAGATGGATTTGGTTGGTTGGTGGGTGTGGTAGTGGTGGTAAATAAAATTCAGTTGTGGTAGTGGTGTCGACATCGGTGATCAGGCAGGAATGGATTTCGAGAGACAAAATATTTGTCAATGTGGAAAAGTGGAAAGAGTAAAGGTGTGGTTATGGTTAGTAGAATGGTCGATGGTAACTACATGTACACCAGGTTAAATTGAACAATGGCAGTTAGAAATAAGAATTACGTTGGTGCTGATCTACTATGAATTGGGAGTAAAGGGCCAAAGATCCAAAAATTCACATGAACCAGATCTGACTGCAATTTTGATCAAATTTTCAAAATTCATCCGTTATATCAATAATAAAGAACTTGAATAGCTTCCTTTATTTGTTGCTTCAAACACAATGCCAAAGTGGCTCGGGTGAAAACACTTGTTGAATCTTATTAATCAGTAAATTAATTTGGTGCTGCTTTCTCAAATTTGTCACAAAATTAATGATTTGGTGTCGTTTGTTGTACCCTTTGGAATGATTATGATAGGTAAAAATATGTCTCTGGGATGACTTATATCGAATACCGTATGATAATAATTTCCTTCCCTCACACTAAACATAACATTGATCACAAGTGGTGTGGCAAGTGAGCGTTAATACATAGATGTGTGGCACGGTGAATGATCAAGATCTTGGTTATTGACAAGTAAAGAGTGCATATTACAGAGTATAATGGTATCATATTCCAAAGCTCATTGATTTAGAGAATAAAGGATAAGATTTATTGTGAATGGATGGCTGTTTCTAAGTAAAATCACGCTTATTGACTATGAAATTTCCATTCATTGACATACTCAATGCTAATTTTCTGATACAATAAAGTAGAATTATTGTTAAAGACTGCAGTGGTAAGCATTTAGCAATACCAATTAATGCAAACTGATAAACTCAAGAGTATACCAAAGCCCTATTTGATTGTATGATTTGCGAATATGAAAAGGCAACTATGGCGTTTGTGAAACTGAAAAATCTTTCCCTGTGCGAATCCATACTGGAGAGCGGAGTTTTTGATGACACTCGCTAGAATACCGAATGCTCAGTCCCCAATATGGATGCTTCTACGGCAAGAACACATTTTGCTTGGTGCACTAACAAAGTAAGCAGTTTCAAACAGTAAACGACCCAAGTTGAATTTCGGCCAAATCTTGGTCCACATAAGATTGGTCAGCTATGTGTTTAGAGTTGACCATCAGTCACACTTCAAAATAGATAAACTAATCAGTCAAACTATGATTAAGTTAATGTGTTTCTCCCCTCCAACCTGAACTTTACAAACTTCACAACTTAGTTATTTGTATTATACTTTACAATATACTTTACACTTATGGTGAATAGAAGGTAGCATGTGTCTTGTAATATTTTTTCTTCCCCATTTTAGACAAATATCGCCAAATATTCAATAACCAAAAATGAATGTATTTTATCGAAAATTTAGTATTATTTTTTTTAAAATTATGTGATCCACATACTACCTTCAAATAGAGCTATGTGAGCACATCATATCATCACGCACAAAATGAAGTACATATGTGTGTATGCATGCAATTTACACAACATGTACACGAAACATCCAAAAAGCACACTGCAACTATGAACTGGCCAACTAGATCACAAAACACTCTATCAAATGATTTTCTTCAAAATAAATTGCTAATGTTGAAAGTATTAGGAATATGTTGAAGCAAAATTATGCTCATCTGAGATCTTTTACTACTTAATGTTGAATAGTGAAAGCTCTCCCATGAGCATAATGTTGCTTTTTGGCTTAAATACTTTCAACATGATCTAATCAGCTAAATTCTTCATCAATGAATAAAATGTTTTTCTAAAAATTGTAAAATTTGCCATGTCCTTTTTTAGAAGACAGACAGAGAACAATAAAATAGTGGTGGTTTGATATTAAAATAAGGAAGGTTAGAAACATAAATGTGCAAAAAATGGAAAAGGGGTTTAAGGGGTGTAAGCACCTTACTCAATGTTACGTTTTTGCAAGTTTATTTTGTACCATAAGTTTTTAACAAAGTGCCTAAAGTTAATAAAAGTATACATTTCCAGAAAGGAATTTTTACAAGGAACATGATGGTGATGTTGATGACCAAAAATTGAAAAAAGTGAATTTTTGACCTTATTTGGCATGAAAATCAAAATATTGGCCAAATTCTAAAAAATAAAAATGACGCAACATCCGAATGGGTGTTTAAAATTAAAATTCCCATTCCTATGTCATTAAATATAAAAAAAAATGTTATTTTTAGCTTGGTTGGAAGCCCAAATGGCCAAAAAATGTGTTTTTTGTGATATTCTCAAAAAACATGATTTTTGGCCAAAAATCAACATCTCCATCATGTTCCTTGTAAAAATTCCTTTCTGGAAATGTATACTTTTATTAACTTTAAGCACTTTGTTCAAAAGTTATGGTACAAAATAAATTTGCAAAAACGTAACATTGAGTAAGGTGCATACACCCCTTAAACTGAATCGATATTAACCAACTATTGGAAATCAGCACCACTTCATTCATGTATTGTCTCTCCTGTTTACTGAAATTAATTATAGAGAGGCATGACAATTGTAGTGTTGCCTATAATTCTGGACAAATTCTCTAGCCATAATTCTACAACAAAATTCTCTCAACCTGATCACAAGTTTTTCATAAATTGAACTGATTCATTGACTAATATTTAGAAAGAAAAAACAAACAAACACAGGGCTGAAAAAATTATAAAAATTCTCTTCAAACTATATTGGTGGCCAAATAGAACACAGAATCAAATTAATAATAAATATGGGGTGCTTTAGCTGAACATCTAAGTCAATCTTCGAAATGATCTCCCATTTCATGGGGCCTTTACTCATCAACGCGTGTTGTCAAGTAGTACTCTGCATTGTACGCGACCCACTGTAATTCAGGCGATTGGATGTGATTGGTTGTTCCTGCAATCGTCACGCCAAGTTCTTGTCACTGGGGAAAATTGACCAGTCATAATGAAAGTCATGTGTCAGCTTTGTCAGTTGATTTAAATTCTGAATTACGCATACGCACGGACTGCGTAAAAGCTCGATTGGTTCTTCTTCTTTTTTTTTTTTTGCTCGATCGTTTGAATATTTTGGACGCGATTTTCAGGGAGTTTATTTTGCAGATTGACTGTAGGCCTACTGAACACTGCTGAATGGTGATGCTGAAGGGAGCAACAATCTTGATTTACTGTTTGTTTGTAAACTTTTTTATCAAGACATGTTGTTATTCAAACTCTAGGCCTTATGCATTCTGGATTAGGCCTTTGATATTTTGCTACAAATTGAGACCACAGCAAATTTTTTGACTAACTATGTTGCATCCCACCCTACATGACACCCCAGTTAATTGAATAGTCATTTTAACAGGTACCCTATATCATAACAGATTATTTTGTTCTCCTGTGCATAGAAACAGAAAGCGTTGTGAACAGTGACAGATATATATGAAACAACATATTCCTTCAATTTCCTGTTGTATTCTGATTGGTTTCCTTCCTAAAATATTCAGATTTTGCTACTGACCAGGATACAAGTCCAATGAGTATCGGAAATTACAACACGTGCCTATCAATGACATAAAACAGAACACAAGTCACACTATCTATAGAACTAAATAAAAAGCACAGCACAGCACAGCAAGCTTTGGGACGTTTTTTGTTTTTAAAAATTCCAAAGCTTTTTGTTTCTCAAATTTTCCTAAGGAGTGCAGGATGACAATAATGAGCTCACATAGCGCCATTAGCATAGATGGTATTGGTATGCTCTCCTCCATCTACGTACTGCACATGGCCCTGGTAGACGGCCGTCTGAGGGCCGCCTTGCCCCGCGGTCTGCAGCGTGAGAGTGGTGGTGGGTCTCGGTGAATCTTTAACTGCGTTGCTCGCTGGGGCTGAGAAGTAGTAAAGTAAAAGAAGTAAAAGAAAGGATGATTAGCAGTTTATTAGTGTCAATGTATACCGGATTTACTCAGGTCACAGGTTATATGTCAAAAATCAAAGATGATTTCAGATTCAGGCGTCACCTTGTTGGTAAGCATTATCACGCATTTGCTATTCAGAGTTATCACGCTGGAAATGTGCTAATTTGAATACTTATTAAGATACGTTGCCACAAAAAAAAATTATCTTCTTGTTGGACACTCACAATAGACCCCCTGAAACAAGTACAACTCTTTTCATTGATACTTATAACAAAGCATTTAAATTCAATTCAAATTCAATTCAATTCAAACTTTATTTCAATATCATTCAGACATATATAAAAGTACATATAAAATACAAAACAAAACATGATATTGAGGACATGCTTGAAAGGCCTAGAAGGCCTGATGTAAGCATGCCCTTATGAAACAAAATTAAAGCTATTGCTTACTGCTATAAAGTGTTAAAATGATAAACACATCGTAAATAATCATCAATTGTAGAGCTATAAAAAGGAACTGGATTTCACTAAGTTTATGGTGCATTTTTCCCAGGGGACCAGTCAAGTATAATGTTGTAAGCAGGCATCATCAATAGAGTGATTTCTTCTGAAGCCAAAATACACCATAAATTTGGATTTTGTGGGTGTGTGTGTGTGTGACCTTTTCCCCAATTCATACCCTAAATGGAGGGACATTTCACTAATAGTTTTCACACCAGGGTTTGAAAAAGTACCCTATTTCTTGAAAATGACTGTTCTTTATATGGTATCCTACATTGTAAACGGTGTCACCGGATTCGTCCTTCAGTCCTATTTCACCTTTTCTTTTGGTCACACCTGCTTACATGATTATTACTTGACTGGATCCCTCCGGGTACATTTCAAACTATAGACCATGCTGAAAGCAGGTCCAGTTAAGACTTACTTGCAACTTGCACAAATTGCTGCGTTGGTTGCAGACCCTGTGCTTGTTGTGGTTGTGCAATGATGGTTTGTGGTTGTAGTGTAGTGGTGGAGCCAGTCTGCTGTTGATCTTGTTGTGATTGGGATACAGTTATTGCCTGCATTTCAAAAGTCTGTGTTGCCATGCTACATTAACTCTGTAAAGACACAAATTAAAAAAAAAAAATGTCTAGATCATCTTCTATGTGCATATTTACATTTATTGTAGATTTTGAAATCACAGGAACCCAAGATTAAGCAGTAACCTTTGTTTTAAACAATAATATTTTATACATTAATTACAAAACATTAATTGTTTGTCAATAGTCAGCAATGTCTGTTGAGTGTATTCAAGATCAAGAAAATGTAAATTATACCTTTTCTCTTATCTTCAAACAATTTTACGTGAATAAGTTGATTCTCAAATGTATCTGGGTGCTTTTAAAAACGAGGGCATCAACGATGCATTACCAAGCTTCAAATTTCTGATCAATGATGTGATGGATATTGTGAAAGACACTTGGCGTAGTGGGTTTTCATTATTAAGTTAATTGTTTTTATTATTCGAGATAAGTACCTTTTACAGCATAATCAAGCTGTGGTTTAGTTGTTCATTTTGTATAGCATACTTTAAGACAAGAAATATGTGTGGAATATTTGACAATTAGCCAGTTCAAATGTTCTGTCTGTGCATAACAATGCATTTTGTAATCCGTAGTAAAATATTTTGTTAACCCATTACTTATTCTATTCACTGGAG
>JXSR01S032236.1:73189-84625 GCA_000969725.1 Ophiothrix spiculata | reverse complement strand
TTAGGGGTCGTTTTGACTGGGTGGAAAAAGCGAGGGCGCTGTTTACGAGCCCGTACCGAAAAATTAATTTTATTATTTTTATTATTTTAAATTTTATGGGTTTTGGAAGGCAATGGAAAACAAGATCAATGCATTTGGGACCTTGTGTTACAGAATCATGATCGGAATCAAGATAATTGATAGGGTAACCAATGGTACCATGATCTAACCCAGACATCCCCGCTAGTGGAAAATGTCAGAACCCGGCAACTGAGATTTCTGGGCCATGTACTTCGGATGCCTATTGACAAACCATGCAAGGAGTTTACACTGTATATACCGCCACATGGGAAAAGAAAACCAGGAAGACAGCGAACTCTTTTTCTCAGATACATTCAATACCTGTTGGGAGACACAGACAACATGATGAGCCCTGACAAACTGTCTGAATTAGCACAGGATCGTTGTGGTAGGAGAAAGCTTATAGTCGACTGCTTTCCGCAGTCGACAGATGCTGATGATGATGACCGAAAATTTTTATCGGAAAATGTTTTTTCAATAATTATGAAGGTTATTTGAAAGATACAATTGAGGACTACAACTTGATATTAACTGAAACTTCAAAATATAGAGGCCCTGCATGTGACGTAGAATACCGTGAATATGGCGGATTGCTTAAATGCATTCAATAGAAGTGTGACCATTATCATACACTTCATATTGTCCCATCAATAAAAATGCACCATTATCCGTAGGTTAATAACAGTATTTAATTGAATGGACTGCGATACGCCATGTTTACGGGAAAGGTCATCAGTCCAAATCCTTTGTTTGATATCAATCGATAAAAGCATGCAAGGCCTCTATTGTCACGCCAGTATGAAGAAAAATTCCTTTAAAAAGGAATTAGACTGGCAATCAAGTACTTGTGGATGATAGATACCATTTGGCAAGTTTTGTGGAGGTTAATCATGTTAATGATGTCATACACACAACAATAGACCATGCCCATAAGTACAATATTTATTGGCCTGGGTTTTTTTGGAGGGGTTTTGAACTTGAGACAAGAGCAAAAATATTGAGGAGTGATTTATATCCAGTAACTCGAGTTGACAAGTTTATATCAGTGAAAATGATTTATTTTTGTAATTCGAACAAAAAATCAGCTTTTTTATTCGACCAGATAAGCAGGTTTGCGGCCATACGATTGTTACTTGGTACGTGAAAAGTATTGTCTAATCAGATATTGTAAAGTTGTTTTATCCGTGCACGAATAAGCACATGATTTAAGTCAAAAATGTCACAAACGTTACCAAAATGTTACACCAAAATGTCACAAACGTTACCAAACAAAACATTGCATTAAAAGAAATCCTGACGATGGAACTTTCTACTACTTGTATGAAATATTTTTCAATATGTTACCCATCATCTGTGAAAAGCACAATAAAAAAATTGCCTACATGTCAAGAGAATTTTTACTTTGAAGTTATTTGGAGCCAAATAAACATTTCCGTGCGGTGTCACAAAAGTTACCGAGCGTTACATGAACTTTATTCAGTATGTTGGAAATTGTTTTAATCTTTAAACTCCTACATGTTTTGATCCCACCAGTGAGCATCATCATTATCAACAACAAACTACTGTATGTAATGTTTATGCTAGGTTCTGTGGTCATAATGAAATTTTTCAGTCACAAACGTTACTATGCAATCTATGTAGATCCTAACTTATAATAAAGTCGTCGACGTAGTCCTACAGTTTTTATATTTTGAACAGTAAATGTGTTGACTTTCAATATATGACCTTATTTGAAGACAGATGTTTAAAGCTATAAAACTTCAAGAATTCTTCGATCTATTATTTTGGGTATAAATCATATTATTTTCAACGCTAATTTTATGATCCGAATTCTTTGTACCTAATTTATTCTCACGGTATAACTCCAACTGTCTTGAAACCAACCAGAATAACTAAAACCTTTGCGACAATTATTGACAATACACTTACAAATTGGGACAATAAGACACAAACATCAATTCTGGTGACTGATATTACTGATCATTTCCCTACTATTTTATTCAAAAAAAGATACAACGGTCGAAAACAAGAAAACAAATGTATCAGTTGAATTTAAAAGAAAGTTTACCAACGATAATATATATTTATTGAAAAGGAAACTTGCTAAAGTTAATTAGAATGATTTACTTCATGGTACCGATGCTGAGATTGACTATGACAATTTCATTGACAAATTTAATGAATTATATGATGAATGTATACCAGTTAGATAATGTAAAATTAATCGACGAAAAATCTCCGTGGATTACTAAAGGCATTCTAAGAGTATTCACACCAAAAATAGGTTATAAAGAATACTTGCAATACCATGATGAGAAACGAAGTGTTAAGTCTAAGACGTATCGCAATAAGTTAAATGATCTAATCAGAAAATGTAAACGTGAATATTTCTATTAAAAAATTAATGACACTCGCAATGATATTAGAGAAACATGGAAAAAATCTGTTATTGGCAAAACAAAGAGCTGTACTCAGCAGAACCGCTTTAAATCTGAAGATTCGAAAATTCTCACTGACCCAAATCAAATTTCAAATGCCTTTAATGGCTTTTTTGTTCATGTTGGTCCTAAACTTGCACTTAAAATCCAATATACAGGGAAAAACTTTTACGAATATCTAAAACAACCTGCCCAAACATGTATGTACACTAAGCCAGTAATTCCTGAAAAAATAGCAAAAATCATAAATAAATTCAACCCGACTAAAAGCCCCGGACATGACAATATAGGAAATATGATTGTAAGAAAAGTAGCAACGGAAATATCTATACCTTTGTCAATTATATTCAACTGTTCCTTATCAACAGGTATAGTACCAGGTATAGTACCTGAGAAACTGAAAATTGCTAAAGTGATACCAGTACGTATACAAGAAAGATGATTATGAAATATTCTCAAATCACAGACTTGTATCTGTTCTTCCATGTTTCTCTAAAGTTCTTGAAAGATTGGTATTTAATAGATGTATGGACAACATTGACAAGAATAACATTTTAAATGAAAAAGAAATTGGATTAAGATCAAATCATTCCACATACATGGCAATCACAGAACTTGTTGATAAAGTAACTCGAGCTGTAGAAAGAAATGATGGCACACTTGGAATTTTTCTTGATCTGTCAAAAGCATTTGACACCATCGACCATGACATATTATTGTATACATTAGAACATTACGGCTTCCGAGGTGTAGTCTACCAATAATTTAAGAGCTACTTTAAAAAACGAACACATTTTTTTAGATACCAATCATACAATTCAGATTATAAAGAAATTAGGTGTGGAGTCCCAAAGGTTCCATTCTAGGACCGTTACTTTTTATACTCTATGTAAACGATATTATAAGCACAACTTCACTGTTTGACATTATTCTGTTCGCTGACGACACAACTTTGTTGTATTCTCATCCTGATATTTCATCGAAATGGACTGTATCAATAAAGAACTCCTTGAGATAAGCAACTGGTTTAAAGCAAACAAATTGTCTGTAAATGCAAGCAAAACTAACTATATGGCTATGAGAACACTGCATACTACTAATGGATATATAGATATACATGTTAGCAAAAATATCTGTAGAAATTTTATGATACCACATCGGTAAATAAATTGTGCAGCGTCATCTGCTAGATTGAGAATGCCTGTTGGCAGGCATAAAGTGACCCTTGTTGCCTAAAATTAATTTCAAAATATGTAGAAAATATTATTTTTCTCAAAATTTTTACAGTTTATCATGCTAATTGGACTTTTATTTAATCAATCATGATGTAATTATTTTGTTTGTATCATTTTTGAAGAAATTTTTTGACTTTTGGAGAACACACCCTGTGTCACTTGCACTATTTTCCCCTTGGGCATGGGCGCACTCAAAATGACGCGTGATTTTGATGCGCCGTATCTCGAAAACTTTGCCTTGACCATATATTGTTGTTCATTTTGTAGAAGAGATATGTCCATTATCTTTCAATCGAGACCAAGCACAAGGTAACCCGTCGCTTTTAAGTCGAGAAAATGGCGTTTATTGACAGGTCACTTTGCATGCAAAGTCAATGGGGACACATTTACCGACGTGTATCCTTCAAGATGATGTTTCTTATGTTGCAGACGGCATGAATCATTTACCGACGTGTATCCTTCACGATATCAAATTGCCCATCACTAACAGTGTCCGTAAACATATGAGATCACCGTGGGAATTCAGGTCTGGGCCTGGCAAAATTAAGTCAAATTCTTCACTCCAAGCAGCTTTTTCAAGTAAATGTGAGTAAAATCATGATTTTAGATGACCCTGAGCTGATGCTAGCCAGTGCTCTGTCAGAAGCAAGTGTAAGCTTACAGATGCAGTTTGCGTAGCAGGTAGAGTCAATAGGGTGCAAAATTTTGAACCCATTTGTGTACATCATCCTGTAGGGCTCTAAATTGAATGATGTTAGTCTAGATTTTTCACAAGAATAGCTGCCTTTTAACATGGCAAACCAGGTTTCTACAACACTGACAGGTGTTTATGGGAGCCAGGGGTTTGGAACATTTAGCCATTGTCATGATCTGTGCACAGAGTGGTTTGGAATAGGAATAGACCAGCTAAAGTGAGTTAGCAGGAAAAATACAGATTTTTAACCAAATACTTGACCTCCAAATGCATAGGCCTTTCAATTGTGATATTTTTGTAGAAAGAAATAGCTGGCATTTATAATTTTTATGTTTTTTACAAAGTAAGAGCACCAACGGTGCATTTACCTGTCACATCTGGGAGATCAGGTCTGACTAGATTGCCTGAATTTCATTAATTGTGCTCATTTAATACATTTTCTTTTCAAAATTTAAAGTGGCCCATTGACATAGATGATTCTGGCACAATTACATCATGGATTGTAGCAAATATTGTTACGATACAATTTTTTAATCCCACACAGTGATTTTGATGCGCCGTATCTCGAAAACTTTGTCTTGACCATATATTTTTGTTCATTTTGTAGAAGAGATATGTCCATTATCTTTCAATCGAGACCAAGCACAAGGTAACCAGTCGCTTTTAAGTCGAAAAAATGGCGTTTATTGACAGGTCACTTTGCATGCAAAGTCAATGGGGACGTATTTACCGACGTGTATCCTTCAAGATGATGTTTCTTATGTTGCAGACGGCATGAATCATAATGATCTTGCAAGAAAAAGAGTTATCAATCTGGATAATATATCACAAGAAAGGGTCAAGTTCACAAAATTCCTTGGTATTATAATAGATGAAAACCTTACTTGGAAGAATCATGTCGATGCAATATCTAGAAATACTGGAATGTTAACTAAGTTGAAACATATGTACCTGGGCATATATTACGTTCTTTGCATTTTACACTTATTCTACCGTATATTAATTATGGCATTTTAGGCTGGGGCAACACTTGTAAAATATATTTAGAAAAGATTCTGAAGTTACAAAAGTGGGCGATTAGAACTATTTCACATGAACATTATAGATGCCATACCGGGCCACTATTCAACAAATATAAACTCCTGACTGTGTATGATACCTTTAAACTTGAACTTGGGATTTTTATGTACAAGCACCCAACTAACCAACTTCCAAGAACCATAGTCAAATATTTCTATAAACATAGCCAAATTAATAATTATCAAACAAGAAATTCACAAAACTATAGTATCTATAATGCTAAAAAATGTAACTTTGCTGACAGAGCGATTATAGACTAGACAAAATTCTCAAAAATATGCTTAATAAAAAAGGAAGAAGTATTTTATAGTAGAAGCAATTTGAAAATTTTTTCTAGACCAGAATTTAATGCTGATTATGAAAATGCCGGTTGCCCCTACTGAATTTTGAGTGCAAAGGGGTCAAAATTTCAACATTCAAAATGGCCGCCAAAATACACAAATTTTATCAACTAATAGTTTCAAGCAAACTGTAAAATACTAAAAGTCTATATTTATCATGTGGAAACATTTTGTTTGGCTATGAAAAATGCCTACAGCTTAAATTAGGTCATTGGCATATTTTGAATTCAAAATGGCTGATGGCCGCCAAATAGCCAATTTTCATCAAAATCGACCAAAATAGCCTTTAAAAATGCCTGATATCATAAATAATCAGCAGAAAATAACTGTTAAGGTTACAATAAGATCATTTGCCACTATTTGTATTATAAACTTGTAGCAAACATGAAATATCACCTGTTCTGAGATCCAAAATGGCTGCCAAAATATCTTTTTATGTGCAAAATGTGTTAGAGATACTTCAAAACAGTATCAAAACACCAAATGTTCACCAAAAAATGATGGAAAATGGCCATTTGGGTAACAAGAGGAGCATTTCTCCACAAATAAGGATGTTAGCATGTTTCATATCTAATATGGACCCTGTAACTAGATCCCAAATGGCCACCAAAAATATGTATTTATGTGCAAAAATAGGTTAAAGGTTCTTAGAAACAGTATAATAAAAACCAAATGTTCAGAACAATCAATCATGTCAATGGAAAATGGCTTTGTAAGTAACAATATGAGCATTTTGTCCCAAATTAGGGTGTTGGCATATTTCATATTCAATATGGAGCCTGTATTGAGTTCAAAATGGGTAAAAGTGACTTTAAATTTATCGAAATCACGAAATGTTCATAATAATTGATGGAAAATGGCTTTTGAGGGTAACAATAAGCAATAGATCTCCCCTAAAATGGGTGTTGGTATGTTTTAAATCCAATATAGACCTGTATTGAGATCCAAAATGGCCGAAGAAACACATTTTTAGACACAAATATGAGTTTTGATGACTCTTAAATGGTATAGAAATATAGGACATAATGGATGGTATTAAAATGACTTTGATGGTAACAACAGGAACATTTCTTTGTTAGCATGTTTAGAATATATAGAGCCTCTGCTTTGATCCAAATATTGGCCGCCGAAATACAATTTTATTCACCAAAATGGATATGAACGAATATGAAACATTATAGATATTCCATGGGTTCGAAACATGTTGACAACCCTTTTTGGTAGAAATGGTCCCATAGTAACCCTAAAAGGCATTTTCCATCGATTATTTAAACATTTGATATATTTTGGAGGTCATTCTGGATCACAGTACGGGCCCAATATTGGATTTGAAGCATGCTCACTCCCCTTTCTGTGATGGAATGTTCCTAGGGCTACCCTCAAAGCTATTATATCATCGATTATTGTATGCATTTGGTGTATTTGATACATTTCAAACTCACTTAAACCAATTTCCGTGCACAAAACGGTATTTACACTGCCATTTTGAATCTAAATACAGGCTCTATCATGAATATAAAGCATGCTAACACACTTTTTTGGGGGAAGAAATGTCATTATACAGAGTTGCTCATATACTTCTACTTCTACGCTTATTGTCATCAAAGCCTTTTCAGCATCTAGATGAGCTCTCTGGTCCTAGAGAGATGATATACTTTTGAAGGTATAGTGACTAGGCGGGGTTAAATCAAATTTGACCTACAAATCACGTTTTTGACTCATTTTTGTTGCTGCCCCCTTACCAGTACATGAGAAAATTGATCACATTCGGAGTTCCATTTCATACCTAATACGATTACCTATCAAATCTGACCAAAACCAACACAAGTTTCCAGATATGTTCATCAAAAATTGACGTTTACATTAAAAAGTTCTATTTTTTTTATTCCAACTATATGAGCAACCGTGTAGTTACCCTTGAAGCCATTTTCCATTTTTTTAACATTTGGTGTTTCTGATACAGTTTCAAAGTCACTTTAACTCATTTTCATTTATAAAATTGTATTTTGGCGTCAATTTTGAATCACATCACAGACTCCATATTATATTTAAAACATGCTAACAACATAATATTGAAGAAAATGGTCTTATTGTTATAATCAAAGTTAAACCGTATTTCGGCAGCCATATTCGATCTAAGTACAGGCTCCATATTGGATTGGAAC
Source organism: Ophiothrix spiculata (assembly GCA_000969725.1). Classification (NCBI taxonomy): domain Eukaryota; kingdom Metazoa; phylum Echinodermata; class Ophiuroidea; order Amphilepidida; family Ophiotrichidae; genus Ophiothrix; species Ophiothrix spiculata. The sequence continues at coordinate 76,612 of JXSR01S032236.1, read as the reverse complement.
ATGCTAACACCCTTATTCGGGAAGATATGTTCTTATTGTTACCCTATAAAAAGCCACTTTCCATCAAATATATTGAACATTTTTTTGTTTTTGAAACAGCTTCAAAGTCACTTTAACCCATTTTTGAGCATAAAATAATATTTTGGATCTCAGTACAGGCCCATACTGGATTTGAAGTATGCTCACTCCCTTTTCGTGGATGGAATATTCCTTGGGATATCCTGAAAGCTATTTTCCATTGATTAATTTAAGCATTTAGTATTTTGATACATTTCAAACTCACTTAGAACCAATTTCCGTGCATAAAACGGTATTTAGGCGGCCATTTTGAATCTCAATACAGGCTCAATTATGAATATGAACCGTACTTAAACTCTTTTATGGGGAAGAAATGTCTTTATAGTAACCCTGGAAGCCATTTCCTTTGGTTATTTTGAATTTTTGGTGTTTCTGATACAGTCTTAAAGTCACTTAAACTAATTTTCATTCATACATTTGTATTTTGGGGTAATTTTGGATCATATTAAATGCCCCATTGTATATATATAAAATATGCTAACAACATTATATAGGAAGAAATGATCCTATTTTAGAAGGTTGTATAAATCAATTCCTATTGTTACCATCAAATTCATTTACCATCTTCCTATTGTTACCATCAAAGTCATTTACCATCTATTATTGTGTAAATTTTATATTCTACACCTTTTACGAGTCACCTAAACCCATTTTTGTGGCTAAAATTGTATTTCGGCAGCAATTTTGGACCTCAAAAATGCTAACACCCTTAATTGGGAAGAAATTTTCTTATTGTTGCCCTAAAAGCCTTTTTCCATCAATCATATTTTTTTGTTTTTGAAACAGCTTCAAAGTCACTTTAATCCATTTTGAGCATAACATAATATTTTGGTGGCCATTTTGGATCTCAATACAGGCTCAATATTATATATGAAAATACTAGCACACATATTTGGGAACAAAATGCTGCTATTGTTACTTACAAAGACATTTTCCATTGATTTTTTTGAAATTATGTTTTTTAATACTATTTTTAACCCATTTTTCAAATAAAAACGTATATTTGCGTCCATTTTTGGTCTAGATACAGGCTCCATTTTGGATTGGAACATGCCAACACCATTGTTTTGGAAGAAATGCTCCAATTGTTACCTGCATAGCCATTTTATGTTGATTATTTTTAACATTTGGTGTTTTGATTCTGTTTTGAAGTGCCTCTAACCCATTTTTGTACATAAAAAACATAATAAGGCGGCCATTTTGGATATCAGAATAGGCGCCATTTTGATTTTGATACAAATTTACAATGTAAACAGGGGCAAATGATCTTGTTGTAACCTTAAATGTTATTTTCTGCTGATTATTTATGATATCAGGCATTTAAAGGCTATTATGGACGGTTGATATTAATGATAATTGGCTATTTGGCGGCCATCTTGAATTTGAAACATGCCAGTGACCTAAGTTAAGCTGTAGGTATTTTACACAGCCCCACAAGCAATTTCCATATAATAAATACGGATTCTCTAATGATTTACTGTTTGTTTAAATTATTTTTTGACCCCTTTGCACTCAAAATTCAGTAGGGGCAACCGGCATTTTCATAATCAGCACACAAAACTGACCCAGAAACAATGCTCAAAATGCTTCTACTAAAAAATGCCTCTTGACATCCTCTTTGTTGAAAATTCCGTCTAGTCTATTAGAATTACTGGACCCATTTTATGGAATTCGCTAAATATGAAACCAACTAACCAACTTCCAAGAACCTTAGTCAAACATTCTATAAACATAGACAAATTCATAATTATCAAACAAGAAATTCACAAAACTATAGTATCTATATGCTAAAAAATGTTTGCTGACAGAGCGATTAGAATTACTGGACCCATTTTATGGAATTCGCTAAATATGAAACTGAAAGAGGCTAAAAGTATCTAACAATTTAGGTCGACTATGAAAACTACATAATTTGCTTGATCTTTGTTTGGTTCTTGGTATTTTGTTCACGTAATAGTTTTGTGTTTGTGCAATGTTTAAAGCTTTGGTCACAATAATCGTACGATCAGCTTAAGAGCAGTGTTTAGTCCATCTAATAGGACCACACGACGCCCTCGCTGCTCGCTTTACTCACTGCTCGTGGTCCTTTTAAACGGACTAAACACTGCTCGTATAAGCTTATCGTACGATTATTGTGACCATAGCTTACGATGTGCAACTTAGGCCCTACTAGCGTTTCTGGGGGATAACCCTTCAGGCCTTTATTGACCTTTTGTTATCTCCTCAATATCATTATTTTGTTTATGTTACGGTTTATGATTATGCTAATATTGAAATACATTTGATTTGATTTGATTTTTGATTTGATTTTGAGTAAGTTCGAGTGCACTTTGAAAATTTAGTCATTTTAAGCCGAATTGACATTAGGTAACTTAATTGTACTTGTGTGAAGTTGATTAAAAAAAGTCAACTTTTCTTCAATGTAAACGTTGGGAAATTGAAGGTGACTTGCCAGTTTAAACATTAGATTAATTCGTATAGATCAGAAAAATCGAGTTAGGCATTGTTCCCAATTCATGACGGAATATCTTCCGACATTCGGAAGGGTTTGACGCAAGTACCGTGACGAAATGTATTTCGAGTCATGACGCAAAATATTAAGAGAAACGCATAACTACCTCCTTTGAATTAATCTTTATTATGATAGAGGCCCTGGCGCAATTTTTCGACATCATTCAGTACACTATACTATATTTATCTTTGAATCATGACTCAATATTTTTCTGTATCATAATGCAAGACAATTGCGTCAAGCCCTTTCGTATGACTCAAAAGCTTTCGTTATGAATTGGGAACCATGTCTTAGTAGAATAGAGAAAAAACTACAGAATCTCTACTTTATAATGCTTTTTATTTGAGTTCAAACAGACATTCAGTTCCGAAGTAATGGCAATTTTAAGAACAGAAGTCGCAAATTTCTTGACGCTTTTCATATATAGAAGACGCTCTCCCTATAATTCGTAGGCAATGGCGGATCCATAGGGGGGGCCCGAGGGGCCAAGGCCCACCCCCCCTCCAAAAAAAAAGAAAGAAAGAAAAGAAAAGAAAGGAAAGGAAAACGAAAGAAAAGGAAAGGGAAAAAGGCGGACGAAAAGAGCTGGAAGGGCAAAGACAAAAGTTGCACAGCTTTTGGCCAAGGCACAGCCAAAACAAAAGCCTTCTGGTATTTGGCATACAAGAACTCCCACGAATTTAGCAAAAATTATGCAGGGAAAGTTATATAGAAAGTTATATAGGATTTTAATGCATCAAAAAATATAATTGACTTTTACAGGGGGAGCGGGTTGGGGCAGCGGTAGTTCCCTCGCCTTGCACCAATGAGGTCCCGGGTTCGAGTCCCGGTCC
>JXSR01S032236.1:0-10596 GCA_000969725.1 Ophiothrix spiculata | reverse complement strand
CCCGGTGTCATCATTTCATGATTTTTGTTCTAATAATAATACCCGTCATGTTTTATTTTAAAAGGATTTCTTGTTTTAAATCGTAGTCTTTGCATATGCTTTGTTAAGTAGGCTCAAATTTTCACCCGGCAATAAGAAGTAAGAGAGGAGTCTAGGAAGCGTCTCGCGTCCCCAATCATTGTTTACAATCAATCAATTTCGCCCACGGACTGCGAGGAAGCACTGGTTGAAGGGTCATATTTTCACTTCAAAATTAACAAGTTAAATCGGTTGTATTTATATTTTACACATCTTTTCACTTTGGTAGAAAGATAGAGAACAAGAGGACAGCATGGCAGTCAATCTTCATTACCTGTGCGTTGGTTTAGGCCTGTTTTTCGTGGCGGTTGCTATCCCTAAAGTTGCCCCGTTGAATCCTGCACACGGACACATGGTAAGTGGTCTAGTCTTTTTCCAAGGTCGGCGGACAATACAGTTTGTAGTATTTTGTACATAGTCAGTTTGTAAGTGGTTACTTCATGTATTGTATAAAAACTTTAATATGTCCAATGGTAGGCTCAAACTGCTGATAGTGATACCCCGTTCCCGTTCAGACAGAGCCAAAAAAGTTGCTTTTAGTTTTAAGTTTAGACTTTAGTTTAGTCATACATTTATAATCAAGTTCAAAATTCACAAGTTGTATGTGAACAGTTCAAGTCGACTTATGTCGTCTTTCAAAAAGTCATCTTACATCAACCTAAAACTCTTTCATTCAGGAAGAAAATTTTCACCATCTGTCCTATTTCGCCGGAAAGCCGCTCTGAGCGGCTCACAGAGACGTAACTTTATGATAGCATACGATAATGATCGTAGTGCGCCAGGGTTGTTCTCTTTGCTAAAAAATGATGGCGCTAGACAGTTGTTTCAAAATTTTGCTTGCTGATGAATTTTCCACCAATTTGGGCTTGTAGTTGTTTTTTTTTATTATTTGGAGCTATTTGAAAAAATTGCGTCAAAGTAGAAATTCCGGCAAATCGTGCACGCTTTTCCGAGCTGCTGTAAGCGGCTTGCCAGAGTGAAAGAGTGAAGACGACTTTTTAGTATGTCTGAACGGGGTATTAGTTTTAGGCCTATAAAATTTTCTGTATGTAGGCCTACTCATAATTATTGGCACTGCCACTGAATGCTGACATGAATCAGTAAATTGCTGCTCGAGATTATAACCTGATACTTTTAAACCTGGTTCAGATTAAAAATAGATTACAACCACCCGTAATTATCTATGCTGTGTTAATAACTGTATCCTCAAATCAAACTTTGTGCATGTAAATTATATTGGCTTGAAGTTGACATGATCATGGTTGAGGAACCTTGAGACATGCTTGAAATTGCATTGATCCTTACTCTCATAATTTGATTAAGAAAACAACTCAAGTGTTGTAATTTGGCCTGGCACTTTATACATAATTGCATTTTTCTTCAACCACGTGACCTATCATGGTCATATGTATATTGGTGTAGGCTGGTATTAGGCATGTCACTAGAATTTTGAAGTTTCATGTAACAATATTATCTATGCAGTAATGGATGTATCTCTGCTTCCTGAGTAAAATGACACCAAGATCATTAAAATTGGTCCTGGAGATATAAATATTTCAAAATGGTAAATGTTCCTGATTTTCTGCCAAAAATTGGCAAATGTTGACAAAAATGACCAATTAGCATATTTGAGGTTGTCTAAAATTGCAAATAAAGCCTTAAAATGAGTAATTTCTTCATGTTTCACCTAAACCTGTTCTAGACAACATATCTAAACTAAAAAAAGTCCCATGTGAACTGAAGTTTTTAAAAATTTGTACGATAAATATGGACTTTTATTCTATTTCACCAGATGGATCTAGCCCTTGTTTTCAAAATAATGACTAAGTCCAGATCATTAATTATGCGTTAATAACACACAGATTAAGTACAATATTTTTTCTACTTTGAAGTTTATTTTATGCAATATCTGTCAGAAGTCTAACATTTCAGATGCATACCAATTCAATAAGAGTTGAAATATGCAAATGAGATGAATATTGAATTTCCTTATTAGTATTGTGCCTATGGGAAAAATACCTCATTATAAATGATCCATACCTATTATAATTAATGGGTTATATGAAAAAAAGTCTAAAACATATAGTAACTTTGTAAGCTACATCCTTTCAGATGGTTACCAAATGAATAAGTTTTCAAATATGCAAATGACGATAAAAATAATGTACTCAAATGTTATGTGCATGCATGTACAATGTATGTTATACTGTATTATACAGTGTAGCCATGCGTAAAACACTAAATTGCAATTTGCGGCATTATCTTAACAAGCTAGAGAAAAATGTTTCACAGCAAAGTTGTAGATAATGATTAAAAGATTTTAAATATACAATTTTCTTTTCAGATTAGGCAGAGAATCAATCGTTTTAAAAGTCTCTTGAAAGATAAAGTTATTTAAATTTTTCGAATAAACACCTTTTTTTTTCCAAAATGGAGGCGTAATTTCAAAAGGAAAACAGTTGGACATGAATCTTCAGTTCCAAAATTGGGTAGAAATCTGATGCAGTTAGTGAGGATGAAACCGCAAATTCAATCAGGAAGTTAGTACATTATACAGGCTTTCATCAATGTAATCTACAGTGGGTCCAATATAAGCCAGTTTTGTGACAGGAAGGAAAAAGGAACTTTTCAAACTCCAATTTTAGGCTCTTTTGGAGGACATATAATACAATGCTTAAATACCAAAAGATAGATGAAGGTCCAAATGATACTAAATAAAACTGTTTTTCTTGGCCATAACAATATTTCACAACTTTACGATGGCATGAAGTTCGTCAATTTTTACACTCGATAGAGCATTGCATGCATTTTTGAGTGAAGTGTTGAAATCCCTACTACTACTAGTATCACATGAAGAAAATGTGTTTTTCTAACTTTGAAATTTTGTCCCAGGTGACCATGGTGTAAAAAGGGACGGTACCAAGAACAAAAAATAACTGTTAACAGTCAAATATTGCATAAACTTGTTTCATTCCTTACTGACAAAAAGGTTTGCTTACTGTATGAGTTTATTTAGCCTTGCTCCAAGGCATCAGGCTGTGGACACTACTTCCATCCATGCCAAATTCTGTATGATCAGGATACATATAGGTAAAGTTGGCACCGGATTTTTTGGAATGTGCGATAATATCTTAAAATAGATTTTTGCAGTGGATCAAATGATCAAAGCAAGTAGATTGACTGATAAGCAATTTTAAATTTAAAGGGGTTGAAAAACTGATCTGGTAATCGCACACATCTAACTCGATCTCTACTAATTTGCTTATTTTCTAGACATCTTTATTCAGTCGGTATGCATCAGTTTTCCCTCTTAAATACGTTGGCTTTGAGATCCAAGCAGATATGCTGAGAGCTATGTGGGCTGTAGCTGAGGTTTTCTTCGGAGCACTACTAGCGTGGGGAGCAGGAAACTGGCGTAACTATTCTTGCATCGTTCTGTTCGTAATGAGCCTAGTTCAGGTAGGTGTACAAAATTGGGCTTAAAATGGTCAGTACTGGTCACTTGTCCTCTACATAAGGCCAAGAAAAAAAACTTTGTCTCAGAAACTATTTGCAAAAAAGGCTATGCGGGTACATGTATGCTATTTTTTTTAAATTGTTTTTAGGAAAATAGTCCTGTCTATGGAAAGTCAAGACAGTTGAAGTAAAACATAAAATTCAAGGTAAAATTGTAACGGCAACCTGGACAGCCATTGATCAAGACCAGCGCGGGTTTCTGAGACTTACCTTATGTCTTTTTTTTTTTTGGCCAAATTAATACACTTTCAGGAGGTTACACAGGCTTAATTAGTATTGATGATATACTAAAACTTGGATTTGGATGCGAGGCTAAATTAATAAAATGATCGAGCTTAGTTTATGGGCATCTTCAAGAGAAACCCTTCTGGTAGTTGTCTGCTGGTTTTGGGTGGTTGGTTATGCTATGCAGTAATAGAAAGGATCAATATTACAAGATAAGTAAATTATGTTGATCGCCAATCAGGATGCATATTAGTCATGACTAGGCTGGTACGGGACTTGCTGAACTAGCTGTGGGCATTATGTGCATTTGGTTTTCTCCGGGTACTCCGGTCTTTCTCATGCATTCAAAACTGAATTTTAAAAATATCTTGGAGCCCTGTTGAAAATAAGCTTCCTTTAGTTTACTTGGTACCAGTACCAAGTGTGGTTTCCATGGCGAAAGCCTAAACAAGGTGAAGGTGAAGGTAATTAGGGCATACCCCTACCAAAACCGAAGTTGGAGTACTTCATTTGGCTCTTTGAGATGAACATACACTAGTACTGTTCACTGTACAATGATCATCAGCAATTGAGTTACATGTAGAGGCAAGATGTCTCTTTTTGGAAACAATGTCTAACTCAATGGCAACGTTCCATTCATTTTTTATTCCAGATTTAAGAATTTGATTTATTTCTACCAATCTATACTGCACCTTGTTGCGGCAAGTGCAGCGATGTGTTCACATTACAGTACAATTTGGAAAAGTTTTCGTTGGCAAAAAACCACACCTGTATTTGACTGTGGATCTGGAAAATAAAGTAATAATTCAGATTATATCAATGTTCTTTCAAATGAAGTTGAAAGAGCATGTTTATTTGTGAATGATGATCATAAATCTATTTTTATTTGTAAAGGATGATCATGTTATTTTTTTCCCAAAGTTACTAGCAATTTTTCTTTCCATTTTTCAGGTGTACATGTTGTTGGTATTACAGGACCCACCCGCAAGTCTTCTTGTGCCAGGAGTTACAGCAGCACTCACAGGATTCCTTCTATTCAGACGAGGACACTATAACCACTGGTGATGACAACATCATTTCATCGTACACTCTTTAAACCAGCTTATGAAGAGCAGACTCTAAGGTTATATGTCTATTGTCTAAGCACATTTGCTCATGTTTAAGAAATTTACTTTAGGTTCCTTTTATTGCTCAAAGTAAGAACAAATGCCACTTTGGTATTCATTGCATTCTGTGAATTGGTGAGCATTTAAATAGCACTAGGAGAGAGTGATTAGTTTGCACTTTTGGAAAGTGTTGAGGGAATGTCTTTTGGTTGTGCAAATGTGCTTGGACATATAGCCTTAAAGGAGAGCTGAAGATCCGTTGCAGAGATTGATCAAAGGGGCAATTCATGATCCACTTTTCATCCTTAAGGTCACTAGGTATCAAAATTTTAAAGGTCAAGTTTTTTAGCAAATAAGACTCCTTGACTGGTATTTGTTTCAATGTTACAAATCCAAAACCAATCTTGCATTTATGAGGAAAGTGAGATAAGAGTGTTATTTTCTAAATACTGTCGATGGTCAGTCAGTAATTATAACCCAATAGCCAATTGAGTGTTTGAAAATGCTGAAAAGCATGTAACTTGAAAATGACTGCTGGGAAACTAGTGAAATTTTCGGCGTACATGTAGGTACTTTTCTTTTTCTTGTTATTTTAGCTAGAAAAATGACCTTTCATCAGAATCATGAATTGCACCTTTAAATACATTTTTATCATTTTAACATGACCACAATTTGTGCTAATGGTGCCAAAGGATTGTACGCAAAACATTTCAGCTTAAAGAAAGACACAAATTATGATAATCATTCTTTTAAGACGAACATATCCCGCTCTCTGCTACAGATTCAATTAATTCTACTGCCAAAAACCACTAAAAACGTTATTGGACAATGGAAACAACCGTGCAGGTTGAGGGGCTACAATTACAAGTAATGGGGCCCTGTATTCTGGAATTTTTTCACATTGTCCAATAAAATTTTGGTTGACATATACCGGGGACATAATACTATAATATTTTAGTGGTGCATTTATTTTGGGTGCTTGATAAATTGAGTGCAAAATAAATGTGGCACAAAAAATTTCCAATACGATAAATATTTTTTGATCTCCATCAAGGTGCAGTATTGTATCTATTGGCTCTTGAAAAAAGTGAATGGAGTTTGCCATTGAATGGGAAAATTTAAAAAGACACAATCCCGCACCTCGCTCAATTAATTCTGTCATGTAAAGTGTTTTCATTTTTAGATTTATGAAACTGCAGGGAACATATTTAGCAATTTTGTGTATATTTATAGTTGTAGTATGAATTCATCTCATGTGAGAATTCTCAAACATGATGACTCACCCCGAGAAGGGGGAACTTTGCGACAGAAAACTTTTCAAGATACAGGTGAAAATAGGCAGCACAAATTAAGAAGAATTTCCAGCATATTTTCTGTTGTAAAATTTGATCGCCTTGATCAATTTCAACAAGTAAGGTGTCATTTTAAAGCTTGAAAAATGCTGCAACAGATGAAACGAAAAAATCAAAATTAATATCATCTTCAAAGTCCCCCCTTTTGGGGTGAGCCATCACAAAAAAACTTAAAGTACAGGTAGCATCAATTACACTGCTGCCATATTTTTTGTTGATATCACAAATGTAGATATTCTGACTGAGCCTGATAATCAAACTGAGGTGATCACTTTTGAATTCTATTGATGCTACCTGTATTGTTGTTCTGTATATACTTATACAAGTCTCAGTGGGCATGATGTTTTGATTCAATTTGCTTATCGATGTAGATCAAAGGAGCAAATGACATCAAAGCGACTGACGAAGTCAACTTTACGTGAAGTCTGTCTACTGGTTAAAGCTGAATTTAAACTCGATGCAAACGGAAAAGTTTAGATGGGAGTTTTGAGTAGTTCCGATAAATCAATATCAAAACACAACACCACTTGCGTCAACGCAAAATTATTGGAAACATAAATTCAGCTTTAAGTTTGTACATTGTATCATTGTTTTAGTTTGTTTTCTGTATATCGGTTGAAATTTGGTTTAAAACATGCAGACATGTACAGTGCTGTCAGGTAGGAATATCAGGGTTAAATTGTGCCTATGCATCACTAGTAGAACATTGTTATTTTAACGTCCAGCTGTAAATACTTTATGTGCAGAATGGAAGATATATAACATTTCTGACTCAAGACAAACCTCCCATTCAGCAAGATTCTGAGAATGAATTCCGATCATTTGGTGTCATTTTAAATCAAATCAGGTCTCAATGTGATTTTCATGAAAACTATAAAAGTACATGCATTTGTGCACATGTTTCGATTGGTGTAACAGTAAACAGATATTTGAATTAAACCTGGCTCTTCCTGTTCACTAAGAACTATATCAAAAATTATGATTGAATAAATTGTGCTTTCAACTATTTCAGGTAAACTTTGTGAACATATCATATTGCAAAAAATGTGTTGAAAAAATGGTAAGAATCATGTTCTATTCATCGGATTAATAATAATATTTAGAACACTATATATATTTTTAGATGAATCCAAAAAAGTAGGTCCGTAAGTTTGAATGTTTTTCAATAATTATCAATGTGGGTACGGGTAGAAGATTTTTTTAAACCAAAGCAGAACTATGATATATTTTGATACCTTGAATAAATGTGTATATAACTGATAGATCTGTGTGAATCGGTGTTTCAGTGAATTTGAATAATTGTAATCTGCATGTTAAACTTTTAATACTCCACTCCATTGCATTTTTAGTAAATTCCAGTGGAAATACTGCCCTCTATTTTTGAGTTAAAATAATAGTTTACCAATTTTGCATGGTGGTGTTTTTCTGCACTAAATACAAAATTCAGTTTCAAAGTGATAACTGTAAAAAGTTTCCTCACTTATTGTATGTGCATTTCAATTTCGCTTCTTTAACCCTTTCAGCCCTGAATTGCCATATAGGTGTATATCGCCCATACTGAATTAATATACACTCAATACGAATGGAACGCCTGAGCGCCCGGGCCTGAGCATTCTCTCGTAAGCTCCTTTGGAAACGCTCAGGCGTTCTATAGGATCGAAAGGGTTAATATGGATCCTTAGTAAGCTATTTTAAGATTTACAAAATGTATGTAGTAGCATTTTAATTTAGGGAATTTGAATGCTAAGTGAAATTTTCATACTTTACAGTATAGGCCTGTGGGCATATTACTTATTTGAACCAGTTAACTGAACAGATGTGCAACCCCTTACAGACTGAATTGAGGACCCTAGAACTAAAAGGGGGTTAAGTCACAAAATCTTGAAAATTGAGTTGTGTCAATTTCCTGCTACAGAATTCTCATTTCTACATTCTGTACAAGTTTTGTAGTAATTTGATGATCAGAGCATGCGTAAGAGCCACTGCGAGATACAGCAATACCATTCAAGACAACACAAATGATATGATGTTTGTGCCATTTTCCCAGTTTGTTCTCAATGTGACTTAACCCCCTTCTGGTTCTGAGGTCCTCAATTGTAGAAGGCATTCTGAGATTTGTTGTTCTGCATCTCTTATTCTAAAAAATCGAGAATTTAATAATACACACAATTTTCTCACAGTGGAGAAAATACCCGAGTATAAATCGAGGGTTGAAAGCCACAATGCCATATTTTCAAGGCCACAATCTCTAGGATGAATGACAAGAACTCTGGACCTAAACATATCATTCATCTGTTGTTGAAATGCAGATACAGCCTTGTGGCTCTGAACCTTCAAAATGTTCTATATTTGTATTTTGTAGTGAAATATCTTTCATTGTAGTACTTGGGCAATTTGTGTACTATTTTCTAGTTTTGTACTATGGCAGGGGAAAATTAAATTTGAATTGGTATCATAGTTCATACATTTGAATTTATATTTTGTTTACATTTTGATGGTAATGAGTAGAACTAGTATCGTTACTCTGATCTCCCCTCCCCAGTGGCGGCGGAAGGTAAAAATTTTAGGGGGGGCGGCTATTTTTTTGAGCAAAAATGGTCGGAGGAAAAATGTGATTTTTCGTAATGCGCGCGTAGCACGCGAAAAAAATCTGTCAAATCGGCTAATTTCAGCTAAAAATTGTTTAAAAGATCGTGAAATTTGTGCAAAAATGGTAAATTTTTACTAAAACTTGACATAATATTAGAATATTCGCGCGAAGCGCGAATTTTTTTTTGATTTTTAACATTTAAGTTATCAAAACAAAGGGAAAATGTCAAATTCCTCTCCTTTTCTTTCTGTCTTTATTTTTTTGAGGGGGTCCGTCCCCTCCTCATGAAATTTAGGGGGGGACGTGTCCCCCCCGGGTCCGCCGCCTATGCCCCTCCCAGTTACCTACAGCCGCGAGGGCAATCTGTTAACGGCCCGAGACTCGGACCATACACAACACGGTATGCTACAAATTGAACTTATCAATTGAACAGCCCTGAACAAGGGCTAGGTAAAGGGAGGATTCTGGAGTACGGGAGCCTTTTTCAATTTGTTTAGAACAATAGCTACTGGCCAAAACTGGCAATTATTCCAATTGTTTAGAACAATAGCATCCAGGCAGATCTGGGCTTTAAATTTCAGCCTATTTTTGCTCTTTTGTCATCATTTTTTTTTTTTTTTTTTTTTTTTTGATGTGTGTTCTAATGAGTGCTAAAAGGAATATGGGTATGTGTCAGTAATAACAACACAGCCTGTTGTTTTATTAGTGTACATTTGATTGGGTTTGATGTTTGTCTTTAAGCCTTTGTGATGTACTAATTCAAGTCTTTGGAATTTAGAGAATATTTCTTGTGAATGGTTGTTTTAATTTTGGTACCCCAAAGAATGTCACCTGATCCACCCCCAGAGGGGGGGGGGGTACTCAAAAAAAATATTGGTAGGTATGTGAGATCCGCGATATCGAGCATAGGGTCTTGCAGATAGCAAACAGATTTTGTTCAAAAAGAGGGTCTATGGAACTGATGTTTTCCCGAATCGAGGTCTCAGGAACTGCTTTTTTCCCATAAAAATACGACTATTTGAGCTAAATATACAGTAGAAACTCATTATAACGAAATCTGATATAAGAAAAGCCCTGTTATAAAGTAGTAACTTTCCTGTACCATTTTACTAATTTCTTTTGTTTTCTATTATTTTAAAAACCCTGATATAAGGAAATTTTGGATATAAAGAAGTAATTTGTCTGTCCCCAGCAACTTCGTTATAATGAGTTTCTACTGTAGCTCAAAATTAGCTTGAAAACATGATAAAATACATTTTTGAATTATTTTCTTTGAAAATGGGGTCTTCGGAACTGGAATAATCTTGAAAAGAGTATCTTGGGGAGCGGAAGAGGAGGCTTGAAAAGGGGGTCTCGAGGGCGGCACATACCCATACTTTCCGTCAATGTAAGTACCCCCGGGGATCCACCCTTCAATCCTAAAAAAAACCTCTTAAAGGAACTTGGTCCGATTTTTCAAATTTTAGTTTTCAATTTCATATGAAAGATGATTCTCAAGGGGTCTAAATTTCAAATTTCAGCTGAATTGGTCAAATGGTTTTGATTTTATGGGCTATTTTGTATTTCAAAGCTTCCTATACGTTACTGTATAGAACTAATTATGGTTACCATAATTAGACACATTTTTACATATTGCCAAAACGGAACATAACTAAGCCGTGAAATTTCACATGGGTTATGAGAAAAATATAAGCAATATTTTGGTACCAAAATCTCAAAAAGTTTGAAA